>APFE031458115.1:71167-160998 GCA_000404065.3 Pinus taeda | reverse complement strand
TTTATTTTATATATTAATAATTAATAATATTATTCCCGGATCCGGGTGTTAATGCCGTCTTAACTGGCATTCATGCGCACTTAAGACGCATGAGGCCGCCACCTGCTGAGCAGCGTGGAGCCCCAGACATAGTTTGGAGGCGGGACGATGATCATTATGACCATGGCACGGTGCAGGACAGCGCCATTAATGGCGAGCGGAGCCTGAAGCGGCCTGAGGAGTGGTATTTACAGGAAGCAGCTCGGCAAGATTTTCATTATGCCTGCAACTGAGGTTTGGTTTGTTCGGTTTATGGTGAGTTCGGTGGGTGAAATCGTTTGGGAGCCCTGCCTTCAAGCTGGTCTAAGCTCGAATTGGAAGCCTTTCAACGCCGCCGGCGCTCCTCGTTCCAGAATTCAGCGTTCAGGTGGGGGTAAGTGCCTCATTTGCAGCAATTGCAATTTCTCTGGTTCGGTTTTAAGTTTTGGTATTTCAATTGTTCTCTGTTCGGCCTTGCATCTTCGTCTATGGTCTTTGCCTGCTCTGCGGAGCATCCACGGTTCCCTCTCCGCTTCGCTAACCATTTCATTCCTCCTCTCCACCATGAAAAGATCGGGGAAGCGTTCTCGCTCCGGCGATAAATCGGGCAGCAGCAAACGACATGCTGCGCGCCCTCACTCCACCCCTCAGCTAACCACCATCAATCTGACTTCTCCTCCGGAGGATTCCCCTGCTTCCAACCCAGGCCGCCATCCGATACCCAACAGCGCCTTCCAGTCCACCCATTTCAAATTCCAGAGTAACCTGAACCGCCCCCTGGTTTCTGCCCAAATTACCATCTTGATGATGGAGGAAATCAACCAGGTTCCTCCAATAACCTGCATAAACCCCAATTCCTCCGACAGCACTGACCACTCCTCGGCCCAGTTTTCCATGGCTGCCAAGACAGAGGATGTTCCGGTAATTCAGGTCGACTCGCCTTCTCCAGTCCCTCCTCTGAGCGATTGCATCAACCTCTTCCTGGACCCCGACGCTGGCAACACAGACAAGGAGCAGGAAGGCAACGTGGAGCATGGCAAAGAAGGGCACAGCCACGATGACGCGTGTCAGCCAGATGCAAAAACACAGGGGGACGACGAACACTAAACGGTTGGCATCTATGTCTGCCTTTTTTGGTTTTTGGGCGGCCATCTCTGGTTGTTGGCTCTTTTTTGAGATTCTCCAGCCGCGGCGGATGCAGTTGTTTTGGTCTCAGCTCTCTCTCTCTCAGTTTCTCAGTATTCTCAGTACTCTCTTTCTCTTTCTCTATTTGTCTGTAAAGCCAAGGCATCTGGCTGTTTGTTCAGTTTCTATGGATGACGGTTTGTTCAGTTTCATGGATGTAATCCCCAGCTTCTCTCTGTCGGGGAATATTTGTAACATATGGGATGCGCAGGCTTCGACAGCTGCCCCCTACTGTAATTTTACGCTTACCAGTTAATAGAAAATAGTTTAGTCTTTTGCAGAGAAAAAAAAATAATTATTATATATATATAATTTAAACTAAATAATTATAATTAAAAAAATTGACCTCCCATGTCTATGGGATTTCAAGAAATTTGTATATATATAAATAAAATTTTTATAAAATAGTAAAGACCTTTAGGTAAATTCATATAAACAATTAAATTAGTTAATACCTCTAGGTTAATTTAACAATTAGATAAACAATTAATTAAATCTGAATATTTAAAATCTTATTTTTTCTAACACTTGACTTATTCTAATATTTTATTATATATTTTTAATTAAATAGTTAATACTTTTTATAATTAACTATCAGCTTAAATAATCATTTTAAAATTAATAGCATATAATATATAATAATATATATATATTAATTTATATATTATATATAACCGCATAAGAAATTAATTAATAAATAATAAAAAAATAATGATAAAAAATAAATATAAAAAAAATTAATAATATTATTATTTTTTATTTTTTAATATAAATTATTTATTTTAAAATATTTCATTTCGGGTGATACTTAATTTATTGTCGTTCATTTCAGTTTAAAAATAAAAGGAATATAATAATTTTAAAAATCTTTAAAAAAAAAAAATTAATTATAAAAAGCTTACATATTTCTTATAACTAACAAACAACTTAATCATTATCTCTCGAAATCGTTCAAGATTCTAACAAATCTCAACCACAATCCAAAGAACCTGAAAATCTCTCAAATGGTTACAAATATTGTGAAATAATTCCATGCTTAACATAATTCACCCCGTTCTAAGAAAAACCTATGTTTTAGATTTTTTCAGATTCGTTTTCATTTGGTCACAAATTTCATTTTAAAAATGACGTTTTTAACCTCTGTGAATTTGGCTTCTACAGTGAAATTCGTTTTTTTCTTTTTTAAATCACGGCAATGCACAACTATCTTTTATTTTTTCAAAATCACACATAACATTTGCAGCCATTTGTTTCCTTGGCTTCCATTAAAATATATAAAAAAAATTAAATAAAAAAAATATAAAATAGAGTTAAAATGTCAAATGAAAATTCAAATGCAAATGTGCCACCATTTCCTCTGGCTCGATTGAAGTGAATTATAAAGTTCGATAGAGATGTTCGTCAAGTAACTTGATGAGAGCGACCGGACAATTTATGTGAATAAATCTTCTGTTGTTACCATTGTAGGTAAAATATGGAACAGAGATTATTGTTTTTTTTTTAAATGATTAGAATATTATTAATTCAAAAGTTGAATATGGATTGAGTAAATTACATATAGTAACTTTCTATGAGAAAGTTATTCTCTTTTCTTGCCAGATTTAAAAAAAAAAAAAAAAAAAAAAAAAAAAAAAATAAAAAAAAAAAAAAAAAAAAAAAAAAAAAAAAACAGTTGCCAGCAAGTAAGGGGGGCAAACCCTAACTGCTTTTCCTCTTCCCATAGAAAAGAACGGAAAAAGGAAAAGGCCCGGGTTGTTAAGGAACAGACGGGAAAAGAAAGGCACAAAAGGAGAAAAGAGACAGTGCTAAGTCTGGTGAGGACCAGATAGCACGGGCACAGGTGGTGCATTATATTTGCCGAACACAGAGGTCTAGCAAATGAGCTTGGGGGGAGATTTAGTCTGGTTGACTAATCTCGTGGTTGGGAGGAAAGCAAGCAAAAGACCAATTTTCTCCATTCTGGAGAAGTATAGGGGACTGTAAGCGTGGTAGTATAGGTAAGTACAGTTATAGTTTTCATATCTCTGAGAAAATTCCATACTCTTTAGAAATATCATTTGCGCTGTAGATTAAGAAGCAGAGTGCTCTGACGATAGTTCCAGTATATTAGAAAGAGAATAACTACATTCTGTCTGAAATGAAGAATCTAAATTAGGTTCGAATGAACTTAGATTATTTAATTAAACCTGAATAGAGGACTGCCTGGGTTAGGTTGGCTTCAGCTATTCGCTCAAATACCGAAACCCCCTTAGAAACCCGAACAGATTATTGAAGGGGAACAGTAAGTCTCCATGTTCAAGAAAAATGAAAGGAATCATAAAATTTATACCTGTAACGAAATAAAAGAATGATAACAGACAATCTGGGCAGAACAGTAATAATTAATGACAAGATTTATAGGTTCTGGGTGTGAATGATTCTCCATACAGTAACAGAACCAACGGAGACCTTACTCTGTAAAATAAAGTAATACTTTCTTCTCTACGACAGTAGAAAGACAACGTAACTATACAACAGTGTTTGTAAAAAGCCATAGTAACCAACAAGTTCCATTTATAAATCCTTAGTTATAGAGTCAAAATTATTTAAAATGTAAAATGGAATTCGTAAACATTCAGAGAACACTTCAAAATGGTCCCAGAAAACAGCATGCGGAAACTATGTAAATTATAGAGTTAAACTATCTTTATAAGAGGAATCCGCGAACATGTAAACTAGTATATTCAATAACGAACCCATGGAAATTACATTTACAGGTATATATTAAATGAAACAAGCAAATGAGACCATTGTCATATGAATAGAAGCAATAAAATATAACTAGATGTTCCCGAGCGCCGAGCGCATTAAGGGGTAAAAACCACGGATAAATATATATGCATATATAACAGCAGATTGAGGAAGAATATACATCCAAGATCTAGTGAAAAACTATGCAATGAATAATAGATAAACAAACCCTTGCCGGGACTCGACAAGGTCATTAAAATAAACTGAAGTTACAGAGTTTATATATAAAAACTCAGAACCCAAATATCCGCTCGGAGCTGAGCTATACACAGTACAGAACAACCAGGTATATAAATATTCATACATATAATGAAATGCTTTTAAAAAAGGTGCAGCCGGGCTGAGTTAAAAACCCAGTGGCTCGCCAAGTAAATCTTCTATACAGAACAAAAGAGAAATCAATTATCCAGGAGCTTATACATCAAACAATAAAACTATCATGCAACAATAAAAAGACTGGGACTCTTTCATAAGGCGCGAGCACATCGCAGCAACCCCTTGAGGACTCATAAGAGCAGAGCCTCATGGCATCGAGCTATGAAAGGCTTCCTTAGCCCAGGAAGTAACAGAACGATTCATGCTTCCATTAGAAAACGGAAAATCACCTGACAGGAAAAGATAAAAATTAAACCTCGCATCCGGCACCTATCTTATGCATCTAGATTCTTCTCAGGGGTCAAGCTCTTACCGGTGGAATAGCTCCCTCTGGAGAAATGGTGCTGTAATTCCTTGCCGCCGCGCTAAGTCACCAAACTCTGTTCAAACAACCGATACGAATGAGAAAATTAGTTCAGGAGTAAATTCCATAAAACAATGTAAATTCTATTGACGAATAACAGAGAAACGGTGGAGGGTTTACCTGATGAAATGAGCAGGATTCAGGATAGGACGCCGGAGAATTCACATCGCCTTCAGGCACAAGAGGGCATGCACAAATCTTAACATCAAGACCTGTGGTAGACATCTGAGAATCGATCGCCATAACTGGATGTAGCATAGCAGAGCTCTCGGGAGATGACCCTCCCTCTATCAAATGAGTTTCACAAACCCTAAATGTTGCCTGTATAGCTGGCACGCGAAACCTTCACCGTTCGATGGAGGGATCAAATCTCCATCGTTAAACAAATCCATAATCCCGAGGAGGTCGAGTCCTTGCCTACGGTAATAAACGCTGTTACCTACTCCCGAGATTAGTATCCGGATCGAAGGTAGTATGTATCAAGGCGGGTCCAGCTGTCCAACCCTCAGGAAATCAACATTAAAGAGGTAGGATCCGCTGATGGTTTGTTTTCAACGTAATCGTGTTGCATACGATTAAGTCATACGCCGAGGGTGGCTAGTGTTTTAAGATATTATATATATAAATTCCGCCATGGGCGATGGGTTGGTAGGTGTACCAAAATAATAAACATATTAAATTCCGTCATGGGCGATGGGTTCAACCATCGTACCCACCCTGTAATGTGTACAATTAAATTAAAAAAAAATTACCCAGTATTATGTTTATTTACTTTGGTTTAATGGGTTGTGACATGTGGTATCAGAGCCAAGTTACAGAACTGAGGCCTCTGGGCAAGATATAAATGGCATATAGAGACACTGTATAAAATATATAAATATTTAGTAGTATGTTAAGGCCTTTCTCATTATTACCCTTTAAATTTTTATGATGAAGTACAGGATCAGGAGTCCTGGGAACTGCAGCATGAGGAGGGCAGATAATACATCCGGAAGACCTGTGATGGGACAGGGAGCACCTGGTCCCGAAAATAATCCTGAACTGTGGGTACAACTTGGGGAAGAGGCCAGAATTACAAATCAAGCAATTCTGGAAACAGTACAGGAGCTTAAGAATGAAATGGATCGACTACGAGAAGAAAATGCCTGATTAACGATGGAACAAGAAAGAATTTTGAAAAGTTTGTCCGACAAACAGAATCAACCACTAGTTAATCCTAGCACAGAACAGCAGAGAATGTCCGAAGAACAGAACCTTCATATACCCCCTGAAAGATCGGAGGAGCAGGAGGAACATTTCGATAATGCATTTGAGCAACAAACCTCGAAAAGACAAAGGGTGGAATTGCAAGGGGAATTCCGCAAGATTAAACCACCACATTTTGATGAAGAACAAGAAGAAGCAGCTGAAGCATGGTTAATCAACATGAAAAAGTATTTTCAGCTATATGAATATGACCACAATCTTAAAGCACGATTGGTTATTTTTCAATTGCAGGGAAAGGCGACCTTATGGTGGGAGGAAGTGAAGATTGTAAAAGGAGTTACTGAGCAGACCATTACTTGGGATAATTTTCAAAGATATTTTAAGGAGAGATATTTAACTGAGCGCTTCTACGATGAAAAGGAAAAAGAGTTCCATGACTTGCGATTGGGGCAGCAGACTATGGACGAATTCATCACCCGTTTTACTTCCTTACTCCGCTACGTGCCATATATAAGGGAGGAAAAGGCAAAGGTGCAGCGATTTGTTAGCAACTTACCACCATATATGCGGGAGAGGATTGAATTCGACAATCCAAAGTCAATGGACGAGGTAATCCGTAAGGCAAGAATCTGTTATCAACAAAGTAAGCAAAAAGGGGAAGCTGCTGGCAGAAAATGGAATGAGAAGAAGATCTTTAAATCAATCGGAAATAACAAAGGAAATCGCAGCGGTGGAAGTAAGGGGAATGGCAAAGGACCAAACAGCAGAATTACAGCAAGAACTACGTCCAAATTTAGGACTGCAAATGAGTCCAAGGTCAGCGAACAGCATGCAAGGTTGGACAGTGAAGGGACAACAAGGCCCCCGGTGCAGTGCTGGGGTTGTGGGGGACCCCATTATGTTAAAAACTGTCCACAGTGAAAGGGGATTGAATAGCTATCCCAAATTCACGAAGCCTTAACAGTCGGTGAAGTTGGACGTAGTGTACCGAGGATTAATGTGGCCTTGGAAGATCGGCAGGCAGAATATCAACCAACCATGGTCGAATTCGAAGGTAAAATCTCAGACCTTACTATAGCTGTTTTAATTGACCCCGGGGCTACACTAAGTTATGTGAGTCCAAAGGTGGTGGAACGTTGTAATTTACAATCCGTTAAATTTAAAAACCCATGGCTAGTACAATTAGCTACAGGAGCCAAAAGGCGAATAATAGCCAAAGTTAATGACTGCTCCTTCACTATAGTCGGTCAGCCAGTAATGGCTTACTTGAACATGCTTCCCCTTGGTTCCTATGACGTTCTAATCAGTATGGACTGGTTGGAAAAGCATTGGTCATTAGTTGATTGTAAAACCAAGATTATCTACTTTAGAGATCAGCATGGAACCAGGAAAGAAATGCAGGGAATCAAACGACCAGTGCAGGTTTGACCAATAACCACAACCCAACTAGTAAAATGTATACGGAAATGGTGCCAGGTCTATGCCATTCAGGTGGGTTATGTGGATTCTAAGGATAAAACAGCTACTTTGGACAATATTCCTGTAATACGAGAATTTACAGATGTATTCCCGAAAGAAATTCTTGGACTACCACCAAAAAGAAATATAGACTTTACCATTGAGTTGGTACCGGGTGCAGCACCAGTGTCACGAGCACCCTATAGACTAAGTGTACCCGAACTGACAGAATTAAAAATGCAGTTGCAGGAGTTACTAGATAAAGACTACATTCGTCCTAGCGTGTCTCCATGGGGAGCCCCAGTATTATTTGTCAAGAAAAAGGACGGAACCCTTCGAATGTGCATTGATTACCGACAGTTGAATAAGTTGACCATCAAAAATAAATATCCTTTACCTCGGATTGATGAACTGTTTGATCAAGTGAAAGGTGCAACAGTGTTCTCTAAGATTGATCTGCAATCAGGCTATCATCAAATCCGAATTAAAGAAGAAGATATCGCTAAAACCGCTTTTAGAACAAGGTATGGTCATTATGAATTTGTGGTATTACCGTTCGGGCTAAACAATGCCCCTACAACTTTCATGTGTTTAATGAACAGCATTTTTCATCATTATCTGGATCGATTTGTGCTGATATTTATTGATGACATATTAATATATTCCCGCACCATAGAGGAACACCATGAACATCTCAGAATGGTACTACAGACCCTTCGAGAACATCAGTTATACGCTAAGTTTAGTAAGTGTGATTTCTTTAAAGAGGAAATCCAATATTTGGGTCACGTAATTACAAAGGATGGAATTGCAGTGGATCCGGAAAAGATAAAAGCCATAATGGAGTGGCCTGTACCAAAGGATGTAGTGGATGTCCGATCCTTCATGGGATTAGCTGGATATTATAGGAGGTTTGTGGAAGGCTTTTCTAAAGTGTCTTTCCCCATTACTTCATTACAGAAAAAGGGAAAAGCATTTCAATGGACCCCAAGCTGCCAGAAAAGCTTCGAGCGATTGAAACACCTACTCACCACGGCACCTATTTTGAGTATAGTTGATCCTGATAAGGATTATGTGGTATGTACAGATGCAAGTAAAGAGGGATTAGGAGGAGTTTTGATGCAAGAAGGAAAAGTGATTGCATACGAGTCTTGAAAATTAAAAGAGCATGAACAGAAATACTCTGCTTATGATTTGGAGTTGGCTGCCGTCATACATGCCTTAAAAATGTGGCGACATTATCTTATGGGCAGGAAATTTCTGTTGCTCACCGACCACCATAGTTTAACCAACTATTTTAGCCAGCCTACTTTAAATGCTAGACAAGAACAGTGGGTGGATTTCTTAAGCAGCTTTAATTTTGATATAAAACATTTGCAGGGAAAAGAAAACCGAGTGGCAGATGCCTTAAGTCGGAAAGTACAAAATTTGTACGAAATTTCCATTAGTGGATGGAAAAGTCCCTTTTTGGAGATGATAAAGGAATCAACAGACCAAGATGCTGAATATCAGCAACTAAAACTGCAAATACAGCAGTCCGCCAGCAAGAAAAGCCAACAAGGATATGAGTTAGATGATGCAGGGATGATATATTACAAGCAAAGGTTATATGTACCCAACCAAAACAGAATTAAAAATCTGATTATGGATGAATTCCATATCAGCCACTATGCGGGCCACTCGGGTTACCAGAAAATGATTACTGCAATTCGGAAAGATTATTTTTGGCCGGGAATGAAGAAGAGCATCGCTGAGTACTTGGCACGGTGTTTAGAGTGCCAGCAGATCAAAGCGGAACACCAGCATCCAGCAGGATTGTTACAACCATTACCTATCCCAGAATGGAAATGGGAAATCATTTCCATGGATTTTATTACTGGGTTACCTAAGAAAAAGAGAAACAACGATTCCATTATGGTGGTAGTAGACAAGTTGAGTAAAGATGCACACTTTATACATGTTCAATCCACGTATAAAGTTGCGCAGATTGCTCATATTTTTATGCAGAATGTGTTCAAGTTACATGGACTTCCAAAAACGATAATTTCCGATCGTGATGTGAAGTTTACATCAGCTTTTTGGAAAACACTATTTGCTGATTTAGGAACTCAGTTGAACTTCAGTACAACATATCATCCTCAAACTGACGGACAGACAGAACGAGTGAACCAAGTGGTAGAGGACATGTTAAGGGCTTATGTCATGCAGCAACCTACACTGTGGGAAGAGTATTTACATCTG
Source organism: Pinus taeda (assembly GCA_000404065.3). NCBI lineage: Eukaryota > Viridiplantae > Streptophyta > Pinopsida > Pinales > Pinaceae > Pinus > Pinus taeda. Next base: position 151,361 of record APFE031458115.1, on the reverse strand, counting down.
GTGGAATTCGCGTATAACAATGGGTATCATACCTCGACGCAAATGAGCCCATTTGAGGTTATGTATGGCCGGAAATGCCGTACACCTTCCAGCTGGGGAGGGCCCGAAGATAGATTGAGTTTAGGACCTGAAATGCTTAAGGAAATGGAAGATATGGTGAAAAGGGTGCGTGTTAATTTGAAAGCTGCTCAAGACAGACAGAAAAATTTTGCCGATAGGAAAAGAAGGTTCAAAGAGTACCAGGTTGGGGACCATGTTTATATCAGAATTCAGGCCAAAAGAAGTACTTTACAGTGGAGTGGGTGTGCAAAATTGGCACCCCGATATTGTGGACCCTTCCAAGTCTTGGCAAGGATTGGACCAGTGGCTTACCAACTTGCCTTGCTGAGTCACATTCGAGTCCACAATGTTTTCCATGTTTCAGTACTAAAGAAATATGTCTATGACCCTAAGCATGTAATCAGATGACAGGATATTCATGTGGGAGTTATTGTTACAATAAAATTTGACAAAGAATTAGTTTTGAAAGAAAACTAACTTAAGAAATTTTGCAATGCAGGTCGAACCAGAAGGAGAGGTTCTGGTCAAACCACTGAGCATCCTCGACCGGAGAGAAGTGCAGTTGCAGAAACAAGTTATTACCCAAGTTAAGATACAGTGGCGACATTTTGAGCCTGAGGAGGCCACTTGGGAAGATGAAGAATTAATGAAAAGAACCTATCCAGGTCTGTTCGTGGCTAAAAGACACCGAGACGGTGTCCAATCTCAGGGGGAGGAGATGTAATGACCGGACAATTTATGTGAATAAATCTTCTGTTGTTACCATTGTAGGTAAAATATGGAACAGAGATTATTGTTTTTTTTTAAATGATTAGAATATTATTAATTCAAAAGTTGAATATGGATTGAGTAAATTACATATAGTAACTTTCTATGAGAAAGTTATTCTCTTTTATTGCCAGATTTAAAAAAAAAAAAAAACAAACAAACAAACAAACAAACAAACAAACAAACAAAAACAAAAACAAAAACAAAAACAAAAACAGTTGCCAGCAAGTAAGGGGGGCAAACCCTAACTGCTTTTCCTCCTCCCATAGAAAAGAAGGAAAAAAGGAAAAGGCCCGGGTTGTTAAGGAACATACAGGAAAAGAAAGGCACAGAAGGAGAAAAGAGACAGTGCTAAGTCTGGTGAGGACCAGATAACACAGGCACAGGTGGTGCATTATATTTGCCGAAGGCAGAGGTCTGGCAAATGAGCTTGGGGGGAGATTTAGTCTAGTTGACTAATCTTGTGGTTGGGAGGAAAGCAAGCAAAAGACCAATTTTCTCCATTCTGGAGAAGTATAGGGGACTGTAAGCATGGTAGTACAGGTAAGTACAGTTACAGTTTTCATATCTCTGAGAAAATTCCATACTCTTTAGAAATATCATTTAGGCTGTAGATTAAGAAGCAGAGTGCTCTGACGATAGTTCCAGTGTATTAGAAAGAGAATAACTACATTCTATCTGAAATGAAGAATTTAAATTAGGTTCGAATGAACTTAAATTATTTAATTAAACCTGAATAGAGGACTTCCTGGGTTAGGTTGGCTTCAGGTATTCGCTCAAATACCGAAACCCCCTTAGAAACCCGAACAGATTATTGAAGGGGAATAGTAAGTCTCCATGTTCAAGAAAAATGAAAGGAATCATAAAATTTATACCTATAATGAAATAAAAGAATTATAACAGACAATCTGGGCAGAACAGTAATAATTAATGACAAGATTTATAGGTTCTGGGTGTGAATGATTCTCCATACAATAACAGAACCAACAGAGACCTTACTCTGTAAAATAAAGTAATACTTTCTTCTCTACGACAGTAGAAAGACAACGTAACTATACAACAGTGTTTGTAAAAAGCCATAGTAACCAACAACTTCCATTTATAAACCCTTAGTTATAGGGTCAAAATTATTTAAAATGTAAAATGGAATTCGTAAACATTCAAAGAACACTTCGAAATGGTCCCAGAAAACAGCATGCGGAAACTATGTAAATTATAGAGTTAAACTGTCTTTATAAGAGGAATCCGCGAACATGTAAACTAGTATATTCAATAACGAACCCATGGAAATTAAATTTACAGGTATATATTAAATGAAACAAGCAAATGAGACCATTGTCATATGAATAGAAGCGATAAAATATAACTAGATGTTCCCAAGCGTCGAGCGCATTAAGGGGTAAAAACCATGTATAAATATATATGCATATATAACAGCATATTGAGGAAGAATATACATCCAAGATCCAGTGAAAAACTATGCAACGAATAATAGATAAACAAACCCTTGCCGGGACTCGACAAGGTCATTAAAATAAACTGAAGTTACAGAGTTTATATATAAAAACTCAGAACCCAAATATCCGCTCGGAGCTGAGCTATACACAGTACAGAACAACCAAGTATATAAATATTCATACATATAAGGAAATGCTTCTAAAAAAGGCGCAGCCTGGCTGAGTTAAAAACCCAGTGGCTCGCCAAGTAAATCTTCTATACAGAACAAAAGAGAAATCAATTATCCAGGAGCTTATACATCAAACAATAAAACTATCGTGCAACAATAAAAAGGCTGGGAGTCTTTCATAAGGCGCGAGCACATCGCAGCAACCCCTTGAGGACTCATAAGAGCAGAGCCTCATGGCATCGAGCTATGAAAGGCTTCCTTATCCCAAGAAGTAACAGAACGATTCATGCTTCCATTAGAAAACGGAAAATCACCTGACAGGAAAAGATAAAATTAAACCTCGCATCCGGCACCTATCTTATGCATCTAGATTCTTCTCAGGGGTCAAGCTCTTACCGGTGGAATAGCTCCCTCTAGAGAAATGGTGTTGTAATTCCTTGCCGCCGCGCTAAGTCACCAAACTCTGTTCAAACAATCGATACGAATGAGAAAATTAGTTCAGGAGTAAATTCCATAAAACAGTGTAAATTCTATTGACGAATAACAGAGAAACGATGGAGGGTTTACCTGATGGAATGAGCAGGATTCAGGATAGGACGCCAGAGAATTCGCATCGCCTTCAGGCACAAGAGGGAATGCACAAATCTTAACATCAAGATCTGTGGTAGACGTCTGAGAATCGATCGCCATAACTGGATTCAGCTTAGCAGAGCTCTCGGGAGATGACCCTCCCTCTATCAAATGAGTTTCACAAACCCTAAATGTTGCCTGTATAGCTAGCACGCGAAACCTTCACCGTTCGATGGAGGGATCAGATCTCCATCGTTAAACAAATCCATAATCTCGAGGAGGTCGAGTCCTTGCCTGCGGTAAAAAACGTTGTTACCTACTCCCGAGATCAGTATCCGAATCGAAGGTAGTATGTATCAAGGCGGGTCCAGCTATCCAACCCTCAGGCAATCAGCATTAAAGAGGTAGGATCCGCTGATGGTTTGTTGTCAGCGTAATCATGTTGCATATGATTAAGTCATACGCTGAGGGTGGGTAGTGTTTTAAGATATTATATATATAAATTCCGCCATGGGCGATGGGTTGGTAGGTGTACCAAAATAATAAACATATTAAATTTTGCCATGGGCGATGGGTTCAACCATCTTACCCACCTTGTAATGTGTACAATTAAATAAAAAAAAAATTTACCCAGTATTATGTTTATTTACTTTGGTTTAATGGGTTGTGACAGAGCGATTATGAGGTCTTAGCAGAAGTTGATGAGCACTTCCTTTCAACGTCCCAGAGCAATTATGAGGTGATACCCAAATCAGTTAATAGATAAAGATGCCAAAGGATCTTGAGAAGTCTAATAACTTGGTTTCACGCAAGGCTAGGTGTTCCAGATATCATCCTTACAATGAGTAGCATCTTATCTCTAGAGAAAACTCATTGAAAGATGAACAAATCAATGCTCAAAAGAAAGAGTGGGATGATACAGTGTGCCTAATTTGTATGGAGCATCCACATAATGTTGTGCTTCTCTTGTGTAGTCATACCACCATTGGAATTGAAAAAAAAATATTAATTAATCTTTTTTTTTTTTATTATCAGCTTTCTGAGTTTTTGTGTTTTTTGCCTTGACTTCCAAAGGCTATGGAGGTTTGTTCTTTTTCCCTCTTCTTCCTCTGTTTGGTACTATATTACTGTAGCCTCCCTATGTCTTCATGGATGCTTGTTGCCCTCTGTCACTTGCTTAGTTGAACCCTAGAACCAAAACTACCCCAACATCATTTTTCTCAATCAAGTAAAGCAACCAAAACTCATGAATTCCAAAATCAAGTAAAGCAACCAAAACTCATGAATTCCAATTTCAATTATCAAGCAGAGGGAAGATTCTTATTTCCATTTCGATTCGCTTATACATTGTCGCAGTGGAGTTAGAATTCACCATTTTATTTTCAGTTTCTCCTTCTTATATCAACAAGATGGCCTTGAAATCGAAGAAGGTGGAAATGGCGCCGTTGTGCTGGATATCAATAATAACAATGCTGTTGTTAACTTCGACCATTCTGATAACAGACGCTGAAGCTGTTGCCGATAAGTCTAACGAGGAAGAGATTGTGAAAGAAAGTGGGCTTGAGGACGTGCATGGAAGATTGCTAGAAGGATCGACAAAGGCTGCATCTCGGTGCCACAGGCCGGGCTACCCTGTACCCCCTCATTCTCACTGCCCTCCATCTCCACCTCCCCATACCCCTCGTCCTCGTGCTTAATCTAACACCATCAGCCTCGTCTCATATTTTCCGTTACTGAATCTCACCAGGTGCAAATCACTAGTGTGAGTTTTACATTCACCACGTAGCAAATAAATAAATGTCATTTATGTAATCATTCTGCAAAACGTTTCTGTTATCTCAATAAAATAGTGAAATTGGTATAAATGTTATTGTTAAATATACATGTATCTTCTTATTCCATTTATTTAACCATTATGATATGAATGTTTTGTTTTGGAGTTGTCTATAATGCGACTTTTTGGAGATTCCGGTGACGGAATTTGGCGGAAGAAATGAGGTTAAATCTTGATTTTTAGCAGTTAAAATGGTTTTTTAACTGCATATTTGGATTCAACGCCCTGAAAAACCCCTGGGAGCCATTGATTGTGCAGAAACTAGCTATCAAACTTGGGATTCCAATGAATTGCTGCCGGATTTTGACCGGAAAAATCCGCTGAAAAGGCTTTCAAAAAGTCTCGTTATAGACTACTGCTTTTGTTTTCATTCCTCACACCAATCAGATTATATAAATCAGTTTCATTTATGTATTATGTAAATAATCAGCATAACTACCTTAAGCATGACGCTGTATTAAAGGAAAAATCTGCATCAATTTCTTTGGCGTTTGACCGAGATGTTTAAAATGCCGCTGTCATTTCGTCATCTCTTCAAAGGGTGAATCAATATATTGTTTTTTCATCTGTAGAGAAAACCATGTTGCACCCTATCTTATTCTGACTTGATCCTCTTAACATGAAGTTTGGTCAAATTTATTTATTGGCTTTTAAAATTACAGTTAGTAGGATACTTGTTAGAATAATTTGGACAAAGTTTACTCTTTGAACCTTGTTATAAGGAGTTAATATATATATATTTTTTTTCTAAATTCATTATAATACTGGATAAGAGCTTGTTATTAATATAAATTAATTTATTAAGAAAACTAAAACAAAAACTCTAAAATTTTGATAAGTGAGACTATAAATTTGATTTTTTTTATTTTTTTTTCAAGTAAAACTGAATGTAAAAAATATTCTCATACTCCTATCAAAGTATTTTTAAGCTTTTAATCGAGGTAATAAAACATTCAAACACCTTATAAAACTTTTTTTTTAAATATTATATAATCAACCTAACTTCAATTTAGCCTTAATCCAGGTACTAAAACATTCAAACACTTTATAAAGCTTTTTTTTTAAGATATTATATAATCAACCTAACTTCAATCTAGGTTTTGGATGGGATTCGCTTTTTTTTTGTCTACAAAAATGAGATCCTTCATTTTCTATTACATCAAGTTATAATAGTTACAAAAGTTTGGTGACCTCAACCCTCCCCGAAGGGAAACCGGGTCTGTTGGCCACCTAAAGTCCTTGATAGCCATCCAGTAAAAGAAAAGTTTCAGCCTATCCATCCATGCCAGGTGGACTCTACTATCAAAAGCACTACTCTTACTACTTTTCAACATTGTAAACAAATTGTAAAGGAAACTGAGGGCTTGACTAACTAACGAAATCTTAACAAAAACTTAACTAAAATGAAACACGAAGCATGACAGACTAGTTTTTTGCCACGTTTTCGGGCAGGGTCTCTTCAACTTTTGCCTCTAGCACAATCATCTTCGGGAGTTGTTTAATTTCTTCCAGCTTTTCATCTTGCATGAGCAGGGTAATCTGGAGGCTCTTCATCTCTTTCTTTAAGTTCGAGATGCCCTGGGCCACCTCTGCCATTTCCATTTTTACTTGTTCCATCACTTTTGCCATAATTCTCTTTACAACCCAGTAAACATGTAATGCCTGCCTATAAAGAGATAGTCGACTTCTGGTATTACCTGGATTGGGAATCAAATTTCCCCAGTCCTCCATCTCAGTTTCTGAATCCTCTTGCAGAGCCTTGGCTTCCATCTCCTGGATTATCCTATGGATCTCAGCATTTGTGCCTTCTTTGTAAGCTTTCTCCGCTTCCTGAACCATCTGATTCATGGTTCGATGCCCTCGTCTCTAGTCTGCTGGCGGTTCCGAGTTCGACTGCTACCTTTCGTATTTCCTACCTCTTCCCCTGCCTCGATGCCCGCCTCTTCTACCTGGATTCATGGCCTTTCTCCTTGCTACTGGCTCACTTCCCCGACCAATTTCAAAATTTATACTCTCTGTTACTCCCTCACCTCGCTTTCCTCTCGTTCGCTTCTCCAAATTTGTTCTTATTCCTTGTTGGTCACCCCCTAGTCTCCGGGTCTTCTTTTCTCCTGCTTTCCTAGTTATAGTTTGGTGTGGCTTCTCTATTATCTGAACTTCCGCATCGAACTCTCGTTCCTCCCCTGCCACCTAGCCCTGGGCTATGCCTTCCCAAGTTCTGCGCGTGGTTCTGCTCTTCCCTGCCTCATTTGCTTCCATTTTCGTGGCTGCTTCTGTCTCTAACTCAAACTCTGTAGCAGTGGTGTGTCTTACAATTTCGCCACCTGCACTCACTGTCTGTGCAGGGGAGAGAGCTACCTTGGTGTTCCAGTTCCAAGTGTCGTTAACCCGACTAACCGCTCTTCCTTTACACCTCTGCGTCACCACCCTCTGTTGAAATACCGCTCCTCTTTTACTGACCTGCGTCTCCTTCCTTCGGCCCATGCATTTCCTTGGAATGCCCTTGTCTGCTCTTATTAAGCTCTTGCCATCTGCCTTACAACCTCTCACATCCATGCCGTTGTTCTTGCAATCTCCCCTCCTCTTCTGATCACTGCCCTCCTTACCATCACCTGTCTTGATTGCACTGACAAATCCTGGCCTCCAGATCCTGCCAATTCTGAGCTCCATCATTCCCGCTTGGGTGATATTAATGACTCGCGGTGGTTCATCCTGCCACCTCGCCCTTTTCATCATTCTACCATGCTTCCCCATCTCCTCCACCCCGATCGGGGGCCATCTGTAGTTTTCCTCATGCCATTGTCGCTTCTTTGTCATCCTGAGTGATAATTGATGTAAGGATCTCCCATCTTGGTTTATCCACCTGCATTGGCCATATGTTATCAATCTTCCCATCTTGTTCATTGCATCCCCAGTTGGCTAGGAAGTCAGCAACTTTGTTTCCTTCCCTTTTTACGTGGTTAAAAATTTAATAGTCTATTCGTCTCATGGTGTCTGCCAAATCTTTTATCAACCCCACCGTCCTCCAACTCTTCGCTACTTGTTCCCAATCTTTTCCATTATCCAGTTTCCTAAGACTTTCAATAACTAGCTGTGAGTCCCCTTCAATCTCCACTTGAGTATAGCCATTTCTAATTGCTATTCTAATGCCTTGGTATACTGCCATCAATTCTTCTTCATTATTACTCATTATACCTCCCCGATCCGCATAGACCCATCTTGTACGTCCTTGGCTATCTCTGAATACCCCTCCAAATCCGACTAGACCTGGGTTTCCTTTGGAAGCCCCGTCAAAGTTTAGTTTGATGAAGTTTTCTTGCGGGTACATGAATTTGGATAGGCTCTTACACTGGGTGTTCTGATTTTTCATGTTTTGAGGATGTATCATACTCATTTTCAAATCTAGACTGTCTAGGATTCAACTCTCTTCGGGGGTTGTCTTCCAATCCTCTTCCTTCCAAACTTCCGCTAGAATAGTCTCTCTTATCAAAGCCTTGTTTCGTTTCCAGATCGAGTCTGAAGGGCTAGCTTTGTCTTGAAATATTCTTAGATTCCTTTCTTTCCATATTAATCATATATTGAATCCCATAGCCAAACTCCAGGCTCTCCTCACTACCTGGCATGAGAATCGTCCTTTTCCCCACTGAAAGATGGTCTGCTTGATATCCTATGGATCCCTATTAGATTTTCCAAAGAGATTTTCAATTTCCATCCATTGTTGAAGGGCAATAGGGCAAGAATTCAAGAGGTGTTCTTGCGTTTCTATGTTTTGATTGCAGAGACTGCACATGGGGGGTCGTAAATGCCTTTTTTTCGAATCTGATCCCACGTCAGTATTCTTCCTTTTCCTACCAGCCATGCGAACAGGGTTACCTTTGGCCACCATTTATTCTTCCAAATTTGATTCCAGTCCAATTCCTCTGCCCTTTGATCTTGGTGAGTGGTTTATTGTGTAGGTACCTTTTGCTAATCTTCCCCACCGAAGGATGTCCTGGCCTGTTCTAATTTTTATCCTTCTTGATTCTATTTCTTTTATAAGTGCCATCCTCTGTTCGGGATCTATATTGATGTCCCATTCTTCTAGATTCCTCCATATTCTCCATGTCTCATTTTTCCCTTCCTCTTTCCAATACTCATTCACATACTAAAGTCCTCCTGCTGTCGCCCTTTGATATGTATCATGTAAATGTTGAAGCTCCGCCATTCTCTCTCTTTGCTGCAAGGCTTCCTCTCAGAATTTGGCAGTTTTACCTTCTTTTATTTCCCAGAAAGCATGCTTCCTTATAATGTCCCTGTTTTGGCTTGTCAGGTTCCATACCATTGATCCCCTTGGGACTTCCTCTAATCTAAGAATGTCCTCCACTAATGTTGGCATTGAGTATTTTCATGTCTAGATCTTTTTCCATAGATCATCTCCCCCTCTCATTCACCTCCACCAAAGCTTCGCTCCTAGGACTCTGTTCAAAGTACCCAGATCCCTGAGACCAAGGCCTCCCTCTTCTTTCTGCTTCGTTAGGCCTTCCCACGATATAAGAGCCCATTTTTTTGTTGCTTTGGACCCCCCAAATGAATTTCCTGAAGATGTCAACCATTTTTACACATACTCCTTTGGGTGCTGCCATCACCGAAAGAGGGTAAATAGGGATGGCTTGGAGAATTTATTTAAGAAGAACAAGTCTACCTACTATATTCAAGGATATAAATGCCCAATTTGACAATCTAGATTTAAGTTTCTCCACAGTTTGTTGCCAGTTCGTCATTCTAAGGGGATGTAAGGCTAATTGATTTCCTAGATACTTAGTAGGCAGCTCTCCAATTCGGAATCCGAGAGTTCTAGTCAAATGTCTTTTGATTGCTGTTGATGTATTGAAGAGGAAGGTGCATGATTTTTCTCTATTAATCTCTGTACCTGAAGCTTTTGTGAAGAGGTCCAAAATCCATTTTATCCTCTTGACTTCTCTTAATGACACTGCGCAAAAGAGCATGATGTCGTCTACAAACTGCTGGTGCATAATAGGGAGGTTATTTCCCCATGGCCTCAAACCCTTGATTTTTCCTTCCCTCAGTTCTTTCTTGAGATATCTTCTGAGGCCTTCTGCTGCAATTATAAACAAGAAGGGTGATATAGGGTCGCCAGGCCGCAATCCTCTTGTTGCGTTAAACATTGATGTTGTGGATCCATTTAAAAGGATGGAGACATTTGGGGTTGATACCATCTCATAAATCCAGTTCACCCATCTGCTACAAAATCCAAATGATGTAAGGATTGATTTTAGGTAATTCCAATTTAGTCGATCGTAGGCCTTCGATAGATCCAGTTTTACCATCATTCCTTTTTCATTTTTTTGTTTCAAGGAGTGAATCACTTCCTGAGATACCATTATTCCATCTAGAATTTGTCTCCCCTCAACAAACCCAGTTTGTTCCGGGGAGATTATAGTCAAGAGAACCGATTTCAGCCTTATCGCCATTAAGGTAGCAATGATTTTATAAATTACGTTACATAGGGCAATTGGGTAAAATCCATGAGCCGAATCCGAGTGGGCCGATTTAGGAATAAGAGAGAGAAAAGTTGAGTTTAGGCCATACCATACCTTCTGGAGTCTTCACGATTCCTCCACCACTTCCAGGATGTCTCGCCCTAAGAAGTTCCAGCCTGCTTGGTAAAATTCCGCCGTAAACCCGTCCGGGCCTGGAGCCTTGTTTTTTTTCATCCCTTTCACGATCTCCTCCACTTCCTCCAATGTTGCAGCCCTCATCAGAGCTAGGTTCTAGTCCCTCATGATCATTTTCAGAATTTCATTACATATCCTTTATGTTGCTGCTTCTCTGTCCACCTGAGGTTCCGTGAGGATGTCTCTAAAGTGCTTGACTAATGTTTTTTCCATACCTTCGTGCCGAGTTATGCGTTGTCCTTCCTCATTTTTGATGGAGAAGATTTTGTTCCTTTGCTTATGCTGTATCATTGCTTGATGGAAAAATCTCGTATTTTTTTCTCCCTTGCGTAGCCAGTTTATGCGTGACTTTTGTTTCCATAATATTTCTTCCTGTTTTCGTCTTTCTTCAAGTTGACTTATTAATAACCCTTCTTCTTTGCTCCTTTCCTCACTTCTGCCTTCAGATATAATTTCTTGTTGCAATCTTTTCATTCTGTCCTCTAACCGGTGTTGCTCCCTGAATATATCCCCAAATTCTTCTTTATTCCATTTTTTATCCTTTCTCTAATCTCTTTTAGTTTTAGATGGAAGGTCTGCATCTTACTCCATCCTCTTTGTTGGCTTTGGGTCCACCATTCCTCCACCTTTGGCAAAAACTACTGGTTCCTAAGCCAAAAGGCTTCAAATCTAAAGGGGCGCTTTTTGGGAGTTGAGTTGATACCAATTTCCAGTCTGATGGGCCAGTGGTCTGAGCCTATTGCAAGGAGGATCGTTGCTTCTACCAGGATATCTCTGTTCAAGATTTGCTCTGATATTAGGAATCTGTCTAATCTTGACACAATTTGGTTGTTGCCTCCTCTTTTGTTGTTCCATGTATGTGTCCCATTTATAGTGGGGATATCCACCAGTCTTTGCTCCATTATTTTTTCCCTGAAGGCTTCCATATCTTGATCCGATCTTCTTGATCCTCCCATTTTTTTTTGCTGGAGTAGTGATCATATTAAAATCTCCCCCAACTATCCATGGTTTCTCTAGCATCAACCTTCTCATGGTCTCCATGTTTTGAAGAAAGCCTCTACGCTCACCTGGTACGTGCGGCCCATAGATACCTGAGAGGATTATCCATTCTGACGATCTTATCAGTCTAAAAGATCCTGAAAGGATACGTGGGAGACTAACCCAATTTTCGAATTGGACCTCTTCCGGGTTCCATAGGACTGCAAGCCCACCTGCCATGCCTATCACATCCTGCCCCATCACTTCATATTGTATATTAAATTTTCTCATTATTTCCTCCAACTTTTGAGTGTTAATCTTTGTTTCTTGGAGAATCATAATACTAGGTTTGTCCCTCTTCAGTCTATCTCTCAGGTATCTCTGTTTTCCTTTACTGTTGAGACCCCTGATGTTCCAGCTTGTTATTATCATTTTAACAATTTTGTTGGTTACTGAAATACCTCTGAAAGAGGTATAATTCTACCTGAGTTCACCAACATCTCACCTACCACTTGAATTGTTTCACTCATAGGTCATCGGCCTCTTTTCCTTCCTCCTTTGCCAGTTCTGCCCATTTCTATACTCTAAGATCCTTGCATTCTTGTTTGCTCTGGTTGGTTCACCGGACCTGTTCCTATCTTCTCCTTATATTTTTGAAACATTTCCTTATATAACTGCTTCTGTTCTTCTGGTATGAAATGCTCATCTAAGTTTTTCCACTCCTGTAGTAATCTTCCCATAACTCGCTCTTCATCATTTCCCCTGTCCTTCTGAGGGTCTACTTCCATTTGAGTTTGCACAATATATGAATCATTGTTCATTACTTCTCCTCCTTGTTCCAAGTTTACCTGGACAGGGTTTTTTTCTTTGGTCTCTTTCAGTATCTCCATGTTGTCCTCATCATTTTCTTCCTTTTCGCCTTCTATATCCTCCTCCTGGAGAATTTTGAACTTATTATGATTTTCCAACGTATTAGTTTTGATTGGTGATTGCGTCCTTGGCATCTCTTTTGCTTATTTTCTTCTTCTCGGCACTTCTTTGAAACCCTCATCTAATCCATCCCTTACCTCTGTTGACTTCTCATTTTCAGCCCTTTTCCTTATTGATTCCTCTGATTTATTTAATGGGCATTGTCTGAAAAGATGCCCATATTCATGGCAGCGCCTGCAGCGAGATGGGATATGTTCATAATCCACTGATTGCTGCCATACTTCATCATGGTATTCTAGTTCAATAAATTCAAGAAGCGGCTTTGTTATATTCATATACACACAAGTCCTTGCATAAGATGTATATCTCCCTCTTTTGGTTGTCTCAGCTACTTTGACAAATGTTCCAATTGTGTTGCCAATTCCTTCCAAGATCTCAAGGTCCCAAAACTCTATTGGTAAACCAAACAGTCTAATCCAAATGGGGGTTGCCATCATTTTTTCCTTGTCTGGATCGTAACAGTCCTCCCAGTGCCGCATAAAAAGGCCCGCGTTGTTCATAAAATAGGGTCCTCCCTTGAAAACCCTTTCCTTGTCGTCCAAGTTAGAGAATATGACTGTAAAGAAACCCTTTGCTCCTAGTTTCAGGTCTATATGCCCCTTAGGTGTCCACCTCTGATGAATCCATTTAGATAGATCCTTCTCTGACGGCCAAAAACCTATAAATTTGCAGATTAAAGCATGGTCTTTCATATAACACCTATATTCCTCCAGTTTATTGTTGGGGATTACAAACATGGGCTTTTTTAGTGCTCTTGGAAGACATCTGTCGTTTAGTTCCGCTTGCCATCTACTTCCCAGTACCGGCATTTCTCGGTTCCTTAGATCTCCTTGCATTCCGCTTCTGCTTGATTCCCCTGCTACTATATTTTTGAAGGAGGGGATCTCTCCCCCCCTGCCGCATTTGCCATTTGGTCGTCAACCCCTTCCGATTTGTTCACTCCCACTCTTTCTTTTCGGTGATCCTTGGTCTATTCTGCCTCCGGAACTGCCCTTCTCTTACCCTGCGCTCTGTTACCTTGTCGTTCGACTCTGCTCCGCGGCAAACCCTAGCCTTACAGAAACCCTCCAAACAAGATTAGCTAAATTTTTAATTTAAAGTTAAAACTTTAATTAAAATTATATCTTAATTTAAGATATATATTAAATATTTTTATTTTATTTTTAATAAAAAATAAAATATTATCCAAACTATTTCAAAATATTAAATTATCATAAATAAAACACTTCAACAAACAAATGATCCATTTTTATATCAAAATATTAAATACTATAAAATAAAAACACTTCAATTTTATAGCTCATTCTTATTGACACTTCACACCATTGACTTATTTTCATGGTTATCTCTCATGTCAATGTGCAAGAAAACATGAAAATAGAAAATCACTTCTTATTGGATAATCAGTAAATTAATGAATTTCATAATTCAATAAACTTATAATCTTTTACTTGTTACTAGATCACTCCATCCTTATAATAATAGTAACTATATTAGATTCATTAACCTTATAGTAACTATATTAGATTCATTAACCTTATAATAAGAGTAACTATATTAGATTATTAGATGCACTTTAAGACGATAAACATTGTAAAGTCAAAAAACAATAATCAATAGAATATTGAAAATATATAAATATAAATAACGCTTTTTTGCGTACTGAAAATGAAAAAAAAAAATTGAAAATATCCATTTTAAATATAATGAATGGAGTTGTCTATAATGCGATTTTTTGGAAATTCCGGTGACAATCCGGCCGAAGAAATTGAGTTTAAATCTTGATTTGTTGCAGTTAAAATGGTTTTTTCACTGCATATTTGGATTCAGCACCCTGAAAAACCCCTGGGACGCTTTGATTGTGCAGAAACTAGCTATCAAAGTTGTGATTCCAATAAATTGCTACCGGATTTTGACCAGAAAAAACCCACCAATAAATTGCTGCCGAATTTTAACCAGAAAAACCCACCAGAAAAGATTTCAAAAATCAGACAACTGCATAATGCATAATCATTAAAAAAAAATGAAAATACAAAAGTGAAATTAAAATACGTAAAAGAAAATAATATATTATACATCTAATCCATGCGGAGGGGGTTTAACCCCAGAATAAATCTGCACCACGGTTTTTTTCGCCCTCTCAAACCATGTTAAACTTCTAGGTTATAATTAAATTATTAAGAAAAAATAGGTTTAAAGATCTAAATCAAGCTCACAACCAGGTTAATGTTGGAGGAGTTTTTCTATATTATTGACAATATTAATTTAGGTTTCTCTTATTTATTATTTATTATTAAGATAAACTTTTTCAACAGTTGGACTCCTTAGAATTTTTCGCACAACCTGAACAGGATGGTAATCCTGGTAAAGATTTTAAGAGTGAAGCGATACATTTATTTTCTTAATTACATTTATTTAACGAGGTCAATGGTCTGAATATAGAGAGCCTACATTTATTTTTACATTATATTTATTTATGTTAAGATTAGAATATCTATATAAAGAGCATGCATTTATTTTTACATGGAATTTTTGTTACATTTATTTTTACATGTTTTTATATGTTATTTATATTCAGTGTAGAAGATCCATATTAAAAAAAAAAATTAATATTTTTAGGTTGGCGTCAGAGTATAAAAACTATTTTCTTTTAGAGTGTCCCGTGTACAATCACATTAGATTTCAGCTTCACAATTTTTGTTACAACACTGACTTTCTTAGCCTTTTACAATGTCAAAATTATAGTGAGCTCGAGAGGCTTCTCTCCAAGCTTTTTGAGTATAGGAATAAAATCTTAAATCAAAATAAATAATTTATTTCTTTAGATTCGCTAGACCAATGTTTGTCTCAGCAGACTTTAACCACCACCATCATTATTATTAAATATATTAATAAAAATGTTAATTTACATCATTGATATTTTAATTTATTTTTATTATTAAAATATTTCTCTGTAATGATTAATTGAATAGAGAAGGTATTGAGTATTATCTAAAATTAAAAATATTTAAATATCTAAATATGTGACATAAAAGTTTTTGCATTTTTCCAATTTTGATTTATATGATTTTTTATCTAATTAAAATAAATTTTCTATTATCTATTCATTCCTAATTAATATTTGTATATAAAATATAATAAATATTTATTTAAAAAGAATAATTATAAAAGTATTAATATTTTTTTTTGTTTTTCAAGTTGTTTAAGTTCATCAAGTTTGATTTATAGATGGAAAGATGCCTAAACTACATCTATCCCTTAATATCACTGGATCTTTTGGAAAGAGGCCTAAGCTACATCATCACTTAATATCAGAGGCCTAAGCTACATCATCCACAAAATTTGTTAATCTTCACATCATGAAGTGACTTAACAATACACCCCATTTTCTTTTATTTTACACTTTGTTAACAATCTATTTAATATTTAATTATTTAATTATTTAACATTTATCTATATTAAATATTTTTATTTATAAATATTATAATAACAATAAATTATTTATTTACATTACAAATCAAACATATATATATTCTATTTATATCAACTTTTATATATATATATATATATATAAATAAGGGGATATGAGCGGTTCCTCTAATGTGGGATGTTTTAGTTTAAAGAAAAATAACTGTGTGTATATACTTTTAGATCTCTTTTGAATTAATTTGCAACAACTATTTTTCAGCCTAAGGATTTAAGAGTTTCAATTGCTTTGGTAGCGATCATCCAAACTTATTTATATAATTCTCAATTTTTTATTTGATTATTATGATTATTATGATTATGATTAAGCAGCAGCTTCATAAATCTATACGCCATCTATATTTTGAAATTTCAATAATTAACATTTATAATCTCGATTACTTACTTTGCACATCGTGCACGTGTTTGTTTGTTTTTTTCTCGAATCATATACTTTGCCGGAGAGGCGGAGGGTGCAAACCATATTTATCCGGTCAACGCGCAGTCATGCATACATAAAGCTGTCTAAATAAATATAATTTTTAATTTGACCAGCTGTATGTAGAAATCTGACTTTTAATCAACCAACCTTCCTCAGATCTGGCAAATCGTGAAAAGAAAATTTAGAATATTATGTTAATTTTTTTGTCATCGGAGTGATCATGACTCATAAGGGCATTATGGCAAGGGCTAACCAGCCTGCCATAGGGCATTAAATGCCTTGATACATGCATGCCCTATAACAAAATAACACACACCCTTGGTGGCTACATAAATTAAAAATAAAGGCTTTGTGTTATTTTGTTATAGGGCATGCATGTACCAGGGCGTTTAATGCCCTATGGCAGGCTCGTTAGCCCTTGCCAGGCATTATCACTTCCGAGTGGCCTTTGAGGTTGGCTGACGCATTTCCTCTTCTAATGACAACCACTAACGATTTTTTTTAGGAACGAAAAAGTAATAATTATATTATATAAGAAATATAATGATCAGAAATACATTTGCCAAATGGAAAACTGCATATGAGCTAAACATGCCCTGATGGGCATCCGTTACGGAAAGAAACTGAGAAGAGGATAGAAGCTATAATCCCGAAAAAACATAAATTTGATGATCATCTAAATAGACAGCCATTTCTCTGTAATTGAAGTCGGAGAGACGATATTTTGTACATACAAACATTTGGAGTACTAAGATCCTCCGTGGAGGAAGCAGCGCTGTATAGAAATTCCAAAAAGTGATTGACAAAATCATAATGAGGACAGCAAGGACAAAAAAAACAAAAAACATACCTGACACCCTCAAAATGATATTATGCCTCAGGTAAAGAAAATTTTGTGATAGAGAACACTTGCTTATCTGAAATTACCTTCATGTGTCATATACCTGGAGTCGTTAACAGGCCTTCCTTTGATAAACTGTCTGCATTCTTGTTCTTTAACCTATAAATGTGTTGTATGGAACTCCTTCCATCCTTTCCCATAGAAATACAATCCTGTTCATCCAACCTGCAAGGTGAGGATTGCTAATACGGATTTTTCCCAGAACAAAATCAACCATTACTTTGGAATCCCCAAATATTGAGACAGACTGGATGTTAAAGAAAAAACAGAAGGAGAGAAGCCCCGCGAGAGCCATCGCCTCCGCTTTGCAACTGGATCATTTTCCTCCATTTCATGAAATATGATAATGAGTATTTTCATCCAAGATGATGTGGATTCCACAGCCACATGAGTAATTTTGTGCCGCTCCATCAAAGAACGCTCTTGGGAACTTGTTATGACACAGATCATCCATGTTGTGATTTGATCTTTTTTCCTTGGGAGGCTTTTCAGGTAAGAAGTCAAAAAGAGAAGATATGCTTTGGATGATTCCCATAAAAGGCTCCTTACATTCCTTATAAATTTTGTTATTCCTCCATCTCCATATGCACCATAAGGTGATGACAAAAATCGGCCTCCAAGATTCCCTTTCCCTGCTCCACCAGATAAAAGCCTCTTGAATAGATGTGTGAGAAGCATGAGGGAATCCATAATATATTTCGAGACCTTGCCATATCTGTTGCATTTTCTAACAGAGAAGGAACATGTGACATTTTGTTTCATCCTCAAATTTGCATATTGAGCAAAGACCTGGGCCTTGCCAGCCCCTCTTTTTTAAATTTTCCCATGATAAGTTTTTATTGTGGAATACTAGCCACAAGAAAAAAATAGATTTGGAAAGACATCCTGAATTCCAGAAAGTTGATGGAAAAATAGAGCTGGGAATGGCACTTCCTGAGGTTATCAGATTTAGGTAAATAACCTTTACCCGTACCTGAGATATCCCTTTTATATCTTTCGATGTCAGGACATCGACATCTAAGGAGCGATATATTTCGTAGTTTCTCAGACAAACTTTTAAATTCTTCCACTGTCTTGCCACATTTTCAGTCATCCCCATATTTCCATCTTCTATCCAAATCGGGAAGGGTCCATGCCACTTAACAATAAGTTTGTCCCAGGTAAAATAACCTTTTATGTGGAAAAAGTTAAGCAGTGTCTCAGGCAAGATGATTTCCTCCTGTCCGCTCAAGAAAGTATCAAGTCCTATGAGAATCTTGTTGCCAGTTTGGAAACTCCAAATCAGATTATTTAAAAATAACCCTTCTATCTTACGGAAACTTAGCCATATTGCTTAACCATAAAGGGATCCAATCCTTTCCATCCTGAACCAATATGAGATATCCTTACTGCCCATATACTTCTTTTTTATGGTATTGCTCCATGGACTCTCCCCAAAAATCCCTCTCCATAGGGATTTGCATAGAAGGGCCTTTCCAAAACTCTGTAGGTCCAGTAGACCCCATCCCCCAAGATTTTTCGACAGCGAGATTGCTGATAACTTAGAAAAATGATATTTTCTTTTCTCAGCCTAGCCACCCCAAATAAAATTTGTTGTTATCTTGTTCATTTTCTAAATAATGCTTACTAGAAGAAAAAACAGATGTGCCCAATATACCGCGAGTTGAGTTAGGACCGATTGAGCCAAAATGACTCTTCCTACCATTGAAAGGCATTTCTATTCCCATACCAAAATCTTTTTGTAGTATCTTTTTATTATCCACTTCCAGTCCCTTTTAGAGTATCCTTTTGCTTTTAACTGGAACCCTAAATATTTCATTCCCTGATTGATGGACCGCGCCTCGATCCCAAAGAGAGAGGATATCCACTCTATTAATTCCATATTGCCATCATTATGTAAGAGAGAAAATTTGGATTCATTTATTTGTAAGCCTGTGGCCCTTTGGAAATTTTTGAGGATCTCATATAGGCATAGCCAAGTGAGCCTACACAACATTCCCAAAATAAGTATATCATCAACAAAGAGATTATGCGATATATAATTGTTCCTGCAGATCGTCAGTGGTTGACACCTGTTTTCACTAACTGCCTTATTGATGTGCAGGCTTAAGGTGTTCATTGCCAGGATAAACAATAAAGGAGATAGTGGGCAACCTTGGCGTAGACCCCTGGTAGCTAGAAAAAAAGGAGATGGAATCCCATTTATTATAACATCATAGTTCACCTTCTCCACATAGGCCATTACCCAGTTTATCAAGTTTTCTCTCAGTCCAATCTTTGCAAGAAGGCATCTGATAAAACCCTAATCAAGGCAATCATAAGCCTTTCGGAGATCAATTTTGAAAATGGCAGCTTCAATTATTTTGTGTGCATGGAAAATAATACCTCTTGAGTGTTTGCAACAGCATCCAAAATATTTCTTCCTTTCAAAAAGGCATGTTGATCCTTTGTTAAATACTTTGACAGAGTTCCTTTTATCCTTTCAGCGATAATTTTGGATATGATTTTGTATGAAATGTTGCAGAGAGATATCGGCCTGTAGTCTTGAAAAGATTTCACTTCCTTTTTCTTGGGGATGAGGGCGATATGAGTGGATGAGGTAATCTGGTGGATGCTACCTGATATTCTTGAGCCCTCAACCATCCTTAGTAGATCTTGTTTGATGAGATCAAAAAAATGGATGAAAAATTCTATTGTCTAGCCATCTGGACCAGGGCATTTATCCTTTTTAAAGGATTTCATGGTTTCTAGAAGTTCTTCCTCCGTTATTGGCTGAAAGAGATAATCATTTTGTTCCCCGTCAAACATTTGAGGAAAAAGATCTATTCCCCACATAATGTCCTGTATCCTGCAAACATCAAATCTTCTGTATTGGTTTCCAAAATATCTCACGGCTTCACTTGAGATTTCTTATTGAGAGTATAGAAAGTCTCTCTTTATGTCCTTTATTTTCCATATAGAACTCTTTTCTCTTCTTGAGCTTGCAAATCTGTGAAAAAAATTTGAGTTTTTGTCTCCTTCCTTTAGCCAAATTACCCTGCTCTTTAATCTCCATGATGCCTCTTCCTATTCTAGGATTTTGCATTTTCTCCTTTGCAGTTCCTTCATACGGCATCTAACGATGGTTATTTTAATCATTTAAGTTAAATGGTGGATTAGTTGGGTCATGGATTTATCAATGTTTATTTATACAATAATTTGATCTTTAGGTCAATCATAATAGTAGTAAAGGTTTATATCAATTAATTCATGGAAATTCATTATTCTGTTATTAACTTATTATCCATAAATGATGGGTTTATTAAATTTTTCCACGATATTTTTGAGTTAATTAGAATTTATTTTTTTATTTTTTTGCATTAAAGTGATGTTTTTTAGAGGATTATTAATCAAAGGCATTAGAAATAATTTAATGATATTTTTTTAGAGAATTCTTAATCAAAAGCATTGATTCATTAGAAATAGTCCAGAAGGTTAAGACTCATGAAATAATTCTCTATTATATATTTATTTATGATATGATGAATCATTAAGAGTATAAGCTTCAGTTATTTATAGTTATAAATTTAGTTATTTAAAGAATTCATTGTAATTTATCATCATGAAAATATAACTACCAACAATTATTTTATGGATAACATCTGATATGGGAAAGCATTATAAACATTTATATATATATATATTATATATATATTATATATATAAGACTTTCAAGAATATTTCTAAAATTAAGGAAGAGATTATGCATACAATCTTTTTTCAATCAACCAGATTGGTTGTGTTTAAGTTATTACTAGTAATATCAATCAAACATTACTCGTTATTTGCTATAAATAGAGAACTAAAATAACTTGAGTTTTCATTAGTAAAGGATGGATTAATCAAATATTTTTGCACAACAAATTTGAATTTATTGGTTAAAATTCTAAGGTTCCTTTGCATTCAAACAATATTTGTTTGAGAGAATCAATCAATCAAAAACATATATTCAATAGAAATAGTATACAAGGTTCATACTCATTTAATGACAAGATGAATCTAATATAAAAAGCCCACAAAAAAAGGCCCACACTCATCTATCAGTGTATGAATCTTATAGTAGAGAGAACTAAAATAACTTGAGTTTTCATCAGTAAAGGATGGATTAATGAAATATTTTTGCACAACAAATTTGGATTTATTGGTTAAAATTCTAAGGTTCCTTTGCATTCAAACAATATTTGTTTGAGAGAATCAATCAATCAAAGACATATATTCAATAGAAATAGTATACAAGCTTCATACTCATTTAATGACAAAATGAATCTAATATAAAAGGCCCACACTCACTAATGACATGATGAATCATTTTATTATTAGGTCTTAGTGTTTAAGTTTATTTCAATGCTCTCATAAGGCTATCACGCTTGGGTTCAATAACGAAACCATCACCATAATTTATCATCATGGAGATATATTCTTCAAAAATAATTTTATACATAAAATTTAGAATATGAAAGAGATAAAACATTGAATATAATTCATATGAAGATTCTGAATCAATATATATAATCTAGAATATGAAAGAAATAAAACATTGATATAATCGTGTACATTCATATGAAGATTCTGAATCAAAAACAACACAGAGAACTATTTGAGATTAAAGTTTATATAATGAATAATTTTATGAATAAAAACAACACAGAGAACTAATAATAGGAATTTTAATTATGGGGAATGAAACTTGAACTTACCTTTCTCTAGGAAAGGCCTCAAAAGTTTAAATCAAAATCTTATGTACCAGTTTAGTGGGATAAGTTGATCAAAATATCATGCACCAATTTAGTGTGGATAAATTTGATAGTAACCTAAAATGCAATAAATATATATTCAAGTCTCAATTTTGCAATTAGTGAACTTTTTACAACTACTTTCATTTACAGTGCTTTTATTTACAGTGTTGCAATCATCTCCTAATCCCAAAAGCTCCCCTTATTTGTAAAAAGTCTCAAAAGTCTAAATCAAAATCTTATGCAGCAATATTGTGTGAACTAGCTTAACCGTAAACTTAAAAAACAACACATAAATAAATATTTAAATTTCAATTTTGTTAGTACTTTCATTTGCGATGTTGCAATCTATCTCCTCATCCCAAAAGCTCAACTACCATTCTCTCATTATCCATTGTGATTACTCCACTAATCCCAAAAGGGAACTCCACTAATCCCAAAAGTTCAAATGCCCTTCTCCCAGTATCCAATGTGGTTATAGCAGCACCGGAAGCACAATAACCTTTCAAATCATTGAAATGCATGTGTTTATAAAAACACCCAAAAATTCAATAAGCCAATTATCTATGCAGGTTGGAATACTATATTATATTTGTAATAGGAGTTCTTTAATAGATTGTAGATGGATTTCAAATTCACTATCCTATCATCTATGACTATCATCCATGACTAGCACATGAAGTTAAGAATTTGATTGCATCTTATTCTCTGTTTTAAAATGCGATTTTCCTGATTCTTAGTTAATAATTGTACACACAATTCTCTTACACTAATATAAATCTATTTTAATCACGGATCTACCAAGAGGGGTCAAATCTTATTATATGCAACCCTCTTTTTAGAGTGCTTGATAAATTAGTGATTAAGATAGATCTATAGAAATTTTTTGTCTCTTTCTATATAAACTATATGTAATTTTTCATTGTATTTTTAAATAATTTATTATTATTATTTTGTATTAAAATTTGAACGAATTACATATTTGGCTATTGGCTATTATTAAAGAGTAACTAATTTTTTAGTTTTAATTACTAAATAAAAATATCAAAATATTTTACTTATTACTCAAAAAAAATGAAAGTAAAATATGAATACAAGGAAGAATGTCATAAGTCAAATTTATTTATTCTATGGATGATGAAATATATCGAAACATTTAAACATTCATTGATTCCAACTTACATGGAATACTTTTAGTTATCACTTGAAAATACTAATAAATATTAAAATTAAACGATAGACTT
The DNA here is from genome assembly GCA_000404065.3 of Pinus taeda. Classification (NCBI taxonomy): domain Eukaryota; kingdom Viridiplantae; phylum Streptophyta; class Pinopsida; order Pinales; family Pinaceae; genus Pinus; species Pinus taeda. Next base: position 128,035 of record APFE031458115.1, on the reverse strand, counting down.
GTAATTTAAATTTTTAATTATTATTAAAAAATATAACTTACAAGGAGTCAAATCAATATCGACCTTTCATTTTGTTATGCAAATTTATTTATTCTCTCGATGATGAAAAATATGGAAACATTTATCGATCCAAACTTAAAGTGAATTTTTTTTTAGCTATTACTTGAACGAGTGTGATGGATATTGAAACCAAACGATAGACTTGTAATTTATATTTTTTAGTTAAATATAATTTACAAGATTAGAGATTCAAATCAATGTCAATTTTTCATTTTGTTATGCAAATAAAAATATTCTATGAAGCTGAAATCTATATTATAAGGCTTATTTTTAAATAAACTATCCTTATAAGTCTAATTATAATTTTTTTTCAATAATATGTATTTTAATCAATATAATTTAAAAACATATTTATTAGCCAATATAATAATTAATAAATGATGTAATAATAAATTATATATAATAATAATTTTTATATTTTTTTTTTTTAACTTAGATATGATTATATCTTTATTCGTATCGAATTTCTAATTTCTTATGGGGATAGTATAAGATTTGAACCTATGATTTCTGGTTGGGTGAGACAATCCAAGAATTCTGGTTCAGTGAGACTTCATTTCTACAACTATTGCCAATTGAGCTATTCCAAATGGACAATAATTCCTGAAATTCGTTAAAAATTATAAATTTATTAATATTTTTTAATAATATATTAAATATAGTAAAAAATATTAAAAATAAAATTTTGTGACAAAGCTATGAAAAAAACAACATTGGATAACAAGTGACATAGAAATTACTAATGAGATTATTAAAATGAATTAAATTAGAATTGCCCCCACTATTTTTCATTCAAATATATTTTTTATGACAAGCAAGACTCTATCCTCACCCACACACAAACACACATGATATGTCAAAAAAAACGCAAAACCCTCTATCTCCACCTCCACATATTTTTAGTCTGATAAGCCTTTTTTTTGAATCAGTTCATTGGTCTACACTTTTTGTGTCCATTTGACATATGTGCACTTCTATATCTCACACCTGTCACAAACTTTTGCACCTGCCCTTCTGCGCCCCACTTATATTTGTGTGTGCCATTTTTTATCGAAGTTAGTGGCGGGTCCGTCTGAATTCTTTGTGTGCACCATTTTTTATGTCCCAGTTAGAGGTGGGTCCGTCAGGCTTTCTCAACTTTTGCAACTGAACCGCAAATCATTCATGAATATTATACAATTTAATAATGCAGATGGAACGACCATCCTGAACAACCTTCTAAAGGTTTGCAAGCATGAATTATGATAAATATGTCGAGTGAACTTACCATAATAGGTTCATTTAGGAATAGGACCAGTTAAATGTATTATTGTAATGTCTTTGTTAGTATGGTGGGAAATTTAGCTTCATCTTTATATGACTCTAGCAATTGAAGGACCCAACTTTTGGAGAACTGCCAAAAGAGATAGATCAGCAAAAAGGAAGAATGGATGTACATGTTAGTCTCTGTTCTGTTGCTTCAATAGGGGATGCCCTTCTAATGGAGCAATTATTGAAAAGAGGGATGGATACTAAACAGCATTGGCCACACACCCCTAGTAAATTTCAAAACTAAAATTCATTTTGATGAGTAGAGTTTCATGGTCTTCTTTTGAAGCGACAATTTTTTTAGGTTTTTGTGGATCGTGACTTAAGTACATCTGTTCATTTTAAAGCATACACTGCTATGAGTGGGATGACCGATTAAAACTAACCGTTTTGTTTTGTTATAAGTGTGTTGCCGTAGCAAATGGCTTTAAAGATTGTGTCAATCTTCTTTTAGAGTATGGATCAGATGTCAATAGCAAGGGTATATTCTCCCCTCCCTACTGCACTCGTGAGTTGTTTTCCTAATCAAGGAGTGTAATTCTGAATATAAACTTTTTTTTCTGAAATTTTCTCTAAAGCTCAGTGAATTCAACACCTTTTAAATTTCAAACTATGGCCACCATCAACAAAATGAAGACTTAGACCAGATTATATTTAACATTACATAAACTTAACGGATGAAGACAGAAGTGTTCCTCTGTGGGAAGCAATAATGGACCAACATAAACTGGTTGCCACATTACTTTGTGACAATGGTGAAAATCTTCAATCTGGTACTGTTGGCGGTTTCATCTGCACTGCTGCGCAAAATAAAGGTCTAGATATGTTGAATGATTTACTAAGTTATAGAGCAGATATAAATGCAACAAATGGAGATGAGAACACAACCCTCCATGTTGCCATGATCCATCGGTGATGGACTGACAGAGGTAGTGAAGTATCTTCTGGATCATGGAGCAGACATGAATAAAACAGATTATAGTGGTTGGACACGACAAGTTCTGGTAGAGCATCAAGGGCATGGAGAAATCCGAAAATTATTTCAAGAAAAATCTCAGTCAATATATCCACACTTACGTTTATATACTAAGTATGGATCATGGCAATTATTCAAATAATTTTATATGATAATTATTTACAGTAAATTAAATGTTTTGATATTGATAATAATAAAAACATAATTTACATTATATGTAGACATTTCAGCGTTGTGATTATATTATGGCTTTAATCTCAAACAAAATTTATTCGAATTTATTTAACATAATTATTTTTAAAAACAAACTAAAAAGAGTTTAATTTTAGAGCTTTAAAATAAAGGGAATGGGATCTTTTATGTTCAAAGAGAAATAACACTAACACTATCTTTCAGTGAGCTTGCCAGTGTCGTTTTTCACATAGACTCTCGTTTTTCACAAAGACTCTAGAGAAGAGAAGAGGTTGAGTAGCTCTTCGAAATAATCAATGGTAGTTACAATGTCTCCTACCTCATGCTTGACTACTATTTCATATATGAATGCTGGAAGTTGTTAACGCAATGAAATGGACTTCCTCTTATCAAGTATAATTATCAGTTTTTACAAACTCTATTGTTTCCATTTAAGTTTTCAATGAAATGGACTTCCTCTTATCAAGTATAATTATCAGTTTTTACAAACTCTATTGTTTCCATTTAAGTTTTCATTTTTTTAGTGCCATAGTTTAAGTTACCTTTTGAAAAGATCTTTTATGGCCTTTGCTCATCCGGGGTTTAATCTTCATTACAAAATTTCATTATTCTCGTAAAAAAAAATAGGGCTAATTTAATGGTCTTTTTTATCCGTTAAATTTTGCAAACTATATTTTTATTCCTTATTTTTAGATATTTGTGAGTAGTGTATCAAATCTGTTCTTTTGATTTAGAGTATATATGAATTAAAATAGCACCACTTATCATTATATATATATATTAAAACAAACTATATATATAGTATTAATTAATAATATAATTTAGACTGTAGATTTTATAATCCAATCATTTTAATTAAAAAATATTTGTAATTAATTATAAAAGTTAGACTATAGATTTTATAATACAATCATTTTAATTGAGTTTAAATAGTGATTTCCAACACTCATTGTTCTTTATTTTGAATATTTTGTTAGAGGTATATCAAATTATTGTTTTTAGTGTTATATATATAGAGAGAGGGAGAGAGAGTAGTGTAGGAGGGAGGAAATGTTAGGTCATTCAGGTACTAATCTTTCACAAGGGAATAACAACTTTCAACAACAACACCCTTATGTATATAAATTAAATTATGTCAATACATATGGCATATGACATACATATCTACAAATACCTTTTCCACAATTTTCTAATTTAAAAAATCGGTCTCTCTTTGCAGCTTTTGAAGCAATTGCTAATATTATATAATTTCTCTTTGCAACGTTTGAAGCAATTGCTAATATTATATAATTTTATATAAATTAAATTATGTCAATACATATGGCATATGACATACATATCTACAAATACCTTTTCCACAATTTTCTAATTTAAAAAATCGGTCTCTCTTTGCAGCTTTTGAAGCAATTGCTAATATTATATAATTTTATATAAATTAAATTATGTCAATACATATGGCATATGACATACATATCTACAAATACCTTTTCCACAATTTTCTAATTTAAAAAATCGGTCTCTCTTTGCAGCTTTTGAAGCAATTGCTAATATTATATAATTTTACAAAAAGACGAAACTTACATGTCTATTTTTTAAAATCATATAATCGATCTCTCTTTGCAGCTTTGGAAACAATTGCTAATATTATATAATTTTACAGAAAGGCGAAGCTTGCACGTCTATTTTTTAAAATCATATATTTTGCGAGAGAAGTTGAAAGTGCAAAGCATATTTATCCGTTCAACGCGCAGTGTACATACATAAAGTTGTCCAAATAAATATATTTCTTAATCTGACCAGCTGTATGAACAAACTAAAATTTATTCAACCTTCTATTTTTTAAAATCATATATTTTGCGAGAGAAGTTGAAAGTGCAAAGCATATTTATCCGTTCAACGCGCAGTGTACATACATAAAGAGAGAGCTGACGTGTTTCCTTTTGCAATGACAACCAGTAACCATGGCTATTATAATCATGTAAGTTAAGTTAAAGGGTGGATTCATGTCGATAGGGTGATGGATTTATCAATATTTATACGATAAATTTATTTTAAATATTTTAAATAACATGTATAATCTCTGAATGGGGGTGATGAACATGATTAAGGGATAGAGTTATGAGTTTTATTTGGGAGTAACATTTGGAGATATATATTCAAAGTTGAGTATATAATAAGGGTTAAGAGTTTTTATATTGGCAGATATAAAAAATGAGTTCAAAATTAATGAAAAATAGATACCCATAATATCTAGTGAAAATAGGTGTTTTTAAAATCAAGAAGTTACATTGGGTTCATATTGGTAGAGTTAAATAATATGATTTCTATAGGTATTTTCAAATATGTATTCAAATTAAGGGTATTGTTTAGCATGTCATGAACACACGTGATATGTCACAAGTTCATTTAGTGAAACCTTCGTGGACACAATTGCCCCACATGGCACATGTCCCCAGTGGAGATCAATAATTGATGTACACGAACTATATGAAACATATAAATATATTAATGGAGAGGAGGGTGGAGTGGAGATCACTACAAGCCATATAAACAATGTTATTGGTTATTTAAACAGTAAGTCATCTAGATACATTCAATTGAAGAAAATTCCACTAACTCTAATGGTTCTCATGACGCCAAATAAGGCCTCTATCATATGGTGAAAACTAACCTAAAGAAAATATTAGTGTGCATCACTTTTGGAAATTGTAGTATTCATTGGTGATGCTTGGATTTGCCTAAGCTAACTTGCATTTTTTAATGAAGAATTTGTACAATGGGCATGGATAAATTTGAGGTGTAATTATTATTTAGTCTTATTTTAATAGTTATATGAAGGGTGTATTTCATAAATTTAAAGTCAAGTTAGCTAATCGGGTGATATCTAGTCGGCGATCACAGTAGAATCTGTACAATGTGCATGGATAAATCTAAGGTGTAATTATTATTTAGAGTCTTATTTTAATAGTTATATGAAGGGTATATTTCATAAATTTAAAGTCAAGTTAGATAATTGGGTGATATCTAGTTGGCAATTACTGTAGAAATTACTGGTCCAAGTTACATTTATCCTTCATGTAATTTATCAAGTACGGGCCCTACATCATAAACACCAGTAGTGGAACATTCAATACTTTTGCAACACTAGAATATATAGCACATGCAGCAACAAAAATAACACGCATAAGAATATTTTGTAGCAAAATTCTAGAACATGAAACCATATGAGTAGAACACATAAAGCAATGAACGATCTAGGTGATGACAATAGAAAAAGAACATATGGATTGAACCTCTTAGTATAAAGATGAAGAATGGATCTCGGATTGTGACAAAATAAGAAGTAGGATGGTTCATATGCAAATGATTAATTCATTTTATGTTTTAATGAAGGACTCCCAGGAATGATAGTCACGTTGATGGTTGTTATGGATGAGTTACCTATGCCGACTGGTAAGAATGGTTTATGTACAATAAGGATACTTCTACAAGAAAAAGAGATCCAAAATGGGTGTTTTTGAGTGGGTACAACTATTCCAACCACATCTCTCAGGTATAAATATACACTAAGTCTAATAGAAACATGGTTGGAGATCCTTCCCAAATTTATTGTTCTTTGTGTATTCTCGTATGTGTGTTCTTGATGTTCCCAAGATGTAGCTTTTTCTACATATTGTATGTTTATAACAACACAAGTTAGCACAATGGTTCCCACCTCGACATGTAACCCCAGAGAATAAATCTTTGAGATTTCCAAAGGATCTCCATTGTATTTGGTCACGATAATGGGCCTAGGGTCAGTAATTTCACAATAGATAATGTTCCATCAAATATTGAAAGGAGTAACTAGGTGCCAGTTTTGTGGTGTTTTCATGTGTTAAGTGAATGAGGGCCTCAGGGATTATTACAATGTAAATGTCATGGGTATGTAATGAAAAGTGCTTAGGGATTATCAATTGTGGGCTTGAATGATTCAACAACTATTTTAGCATAATGTTCCATATTTGACAATTATGTTAAATCTAGATGTCCTCCATCCTTCTATGGATGAGTCTGTATTTGTTTCGTGTGCACAAATTGAATGAACAAATTGTTGTTAATGGAGTAGGCGAATTTCATTATTCCAACAATGGGTTCCCTCATATTATTTGTACAAAACTAGAGTAGACCTTCAATCTCAAGCAGAGTGTGAAAAGTCACAACATGTCCTGAGTCATACATAATTGAATGAATCAAATCCTTCAGACATTACTAAGTAGAAGACATACTCAGTCAAAGTTCAAATATATTATGGGGAACAAATTGAATTATCAATGGAGATCCATGATGTTTGTACAACCATAATTTAATTGTGGTATTCCTTGAGTTTGCAGGTGGACCGTGATTCAATTCTTAGCACGTGAAAATGCTCAAAAGCCCATTCTCTAATTTAATGCAATTGCAATCATTGAGAAATAGTACAGGGTAAAATGATTCATGATGAGAGTAAGTGTATGTAGTTATTGGGTTGATATGGTTGTGTGTAAAAAGGAGCTGGCTACATTGAGGATATGGGCTTGAGCAATCGTGTGCTAATGATGTGGTTGTGAAGAGAAGAGAAGAGGGTTCAACAAACTTGAAGAAGCAGACACAAGGGTAGTTAAGTGTGTGTATGCAAATCAAAGAGGAAGGATCTATAAAAGACAACAGACCATGTCATTTTGTTTTATGTAATGGAAGTAGGCTATTGTTCTTAGTATCATAAAATTGTATGAAAAATTGGACATTTGGCTAAAGTAGGTAGGGAGTTGCAATTATAAGAGGTTGGATCCTCTAGCCAAGTTGTGGTTTACTGATTTAAAGGGGGTTGTGACCTCCTATGATAGGTGCTCACAAATATATTATGTAATCAGATTTGGTGCTTTGATCATCATCATAATACAAAACAAGCTTTGGTGGCTTTTCTCTTGGAAGGGTTTCCACGTAAATCACTTTGCTCAAATGTATGTGAAATGATTGGTATTTCATGTGATTGTTTAAGTGTGTGCAATTGACTTTTTAAATGATCATTATAAAAAATTACGAAAAGAGTTAATTACTAATTCAAACCCCCTCTCACTAATCCCTTATTCCAATAATCGGTATCAAAGTCTAGTTCCTTCAATAAAAACTTAACCACTATAAGGTATATCTATAAGAAATCATGTCTAGAAAATAAATTCGAGATGCCTACTCAAGAAAGATACTAGTTTTTTATGATGAAAACTATATATTTTGGAAGGTTAGGATGGAATCCTATCTCATGTCACTATGTGTAGATGTATGGAGCTCTATGTTAGCCTATATGCTATCCTAGCAACCCCTTCTATATATGGTGATGGTAGAAAGGTCTATAGGAACAATGCAAAGGCCAAGAATGGTATTCTCTTTTGTCTTAATCAATCTAAACTAGTAAAGATAATGCACTATAAGTTAGCGAAGGAAGTATGACACAAACTTAATATGAGTTATGAAGGATATGAGAAAGTTAGGCAAGAAAAGCTTCAAACCTTCAAAATGAGGTTCAAGAGCTTGAGAATGAATGAAGAAGAAAATATAGTAGAATATTTCCATAGAGTTGATAAGGTAGCAAACATGATTAGAGGGCTTGGTGAGGATCTCAAAAAGGAAGTATTTGTTCAAAAAAATTTGAGATATCTATCTATGAGATTCAATGCTAAGATCTCATCCACAGAAGAGATGTCATACTTGAAGTCTCTTGTAATGGAGCAACTACATGGAACTCTAACAACTTATGAGATGAGATTAGGAAAAGAGAAGATTTATCCAAAGGAGGCAACATTTAAAGTGTCCAAGAAGACTAAGGAACACAAAGATCACCAAGAATGTTCTAGTTGTGAATCTGATCAAGAGATAGCTCAATTTGCCAAAATATTAAAACGCAATTTAGGTAAGTATGAGAGAAATTTGCCCTTCAAATGCTTTGATTGTGGAAGAGTTGGGAATTTTTACTCCAATTGTCCTTAATATAGAGAAAATCCAGAAAAGAAAAAGGATCGAAAGCCCATAGATAAAGCTCAAAAATCTCAAAAGAAGAAATCCTTCAAGAAAAAGGGGCTTTACTCCAAAGAGGACAATTTTGCATCAGAAGCAAACAATGAAGATTCTTCGTAAGATAACCCTAATGAATCCATACTCATGGCATTCGAAGTTGAATCTAAAACCAAGAATAACTCAGACCTTGAGGAATAAGAAGAAGGAGTAGAGGATCTCAAAGGGGAACCCATTAGTGTTCTTGATGAGTTAAAGAAGTACATAAAGAAGAAAAGGCAACTAAAGGAGAAGTTGTTGCAAGAAAAAGAAGGTATCTACAATTTTGATAATGAGGAGTTTGTTTATCACTGAGAAAAGCATGAAGAAGCTATTAAAAGCAAAGACAGTTTAACACAACAATTAGAAAACATATAAAATAACTATAATAATCTAGATGATGAGAACAAACTCTTGAAACAAGAGTTGACCAATAAATACGAGGAGATGGTTCCAGAAACATATAAAGAATAAATTATCTCCCTAAAAGTCAAACTAGAGGAAGCAAAAATAAAAGCAGAGGTTTTGAATTAACTATTCTTTGAATGGAAAAAATAACTACGTGCATAATTTAGAGGCAGATATTGTACACTAGTACAAAATGGATAATTAGTTACTAAAAAACAACTAAAAATTGCATATAAATGACCATTTTTCATTCGGTGACTAATAGTAGCTAATTTATAGTATCTTATAACACGACCAAATTTTAGTCATTTTTAGATTAGTCATTAATTGGTGGTCTCAATTTTATCGTTTAGTAGTATATTTAGTCATTGATTGCCACAATTAGTGACAAAATATACTACAAATATCTTACTATATGATCACCCTAGAAAACCAATTAATGACCAAAGAAATATGACCAAAATGTTGGTTGCGTTATAAGATACTGTAAATTAGCTACTAGTAGTCATATATATGCAAAATTTAATCATCACTTGAAACCAATTAATGACCAAAGAAATATGACTAAATTTTGGTTGTGTTATCAGATATTGTAAATTAGCTACTAATAGCTATAATCTGTACGAAGCAATTTTGAGAGGATCCCTTATTGGATTGCATTGATGAAGAAGAGCAAGAAGAGCCTGTACCAGGCAATTTTGATAGGATCCCTTATTGGATTACATTGATGAGATGTCTCGACAACATAAGGAAATGTTTTGTGATTCAAACAAGAATTCATAAAATAGATAATTCATTTTTTGGTAAAGGGTGATTTCATGTCAAGAATGAGCTAACATGTAAATACCCGTGTTTATAAACATTTACAACTACAAGGAATGTAGGATTGAAAGTAGTAAAAACTTTCATGCATAACTACACTGAATTATACATGGCCAACAAGTTGTTGAGGCATAAAAAAAGGGGGCAAAAGTAAAACATACGAGGTGAATTGATGATCTGAAGAATATTAAACTTCAACAGCTATGAGTTAATAGTCTACTTTAGAACATTAAGAAAAAGGTACTATTATGATGAAAATATGCATGAATCCAATAATATGCGACTAATATTGGGACCACATGACATCTGGAATTGATTTGCACATGACATAAAAACTTTCTTAATCACATAGATGAACCATGATAAATGAATGTTGGTATGATACTAACATGATGGAAAAATATGTGGATAAAGTTTATATCATGCAGGTGAAATCATGAGGATGGTATTATAAGTTGTACCACAGCTGGACTATGTACAATAGTGCATATGGGACCATATGACTACATATGCTACAAGGTTGAAAAAATGAAATGTGTATTGGTGTGTATAACATACCTTGTGTGCAGGTATGCAATAGTCATTGGATGGATGTGTGGCCAGGTAGAACAACCTGGAGATTACCCAGAAGAAGGAAAGTAAGTTTGGTATAAGTAACTATGGTTAATCGTATTTGGCATACATACAATTATGATGAATATATATTGTGATGTGAAATAATATGTTATGACTTTGCAGGCATATTAATATGGAAAATATGCTAACTGATTTATTGTATGCAGAGAGACTGTAAGAAGCAAGTGTTCGACAAGAACACAAAGGCTTGAAAGAATGCAAGCAGAGGACATGCATTCTTCATATAAAATAAATGATAAGAAATAATTGCTTTAATACTATTAAGTAACAGATTGTGATATTTATCATATTTAAACTTTGCATCGATAAATTCTCACAAATGGTTTGAAAAAAAAATGTGTGACAAGTAGTTATGGAAGGAGAGATGCTGGGAGCACTCCTTGAAACCGATGTAGCTATGGAAGGAGAGATGTTGGGAGCACTCCTTGTGACCGATGTACATCGGAGGAAAAAAATTGCATCAGATGGTAGAGCCATGAGAGTTGTTGATTCAAAACCAGCTATCTGTGAATGAGAACATGATGCAGTGATACACTGCGAACGGTGTAAAATTTAAGGGGGGGAGTATGTAACACCCCTCCCTTGTGTACTACATTATTGTAAACCTAAGCTAATTTAAAGCTATGTGTAATATCCTCCCTTGTGTGTTAAATGTTTGTAAGCTTAAGCTGAGGAAAGCTAGGTTTGATACCCTCCTTTGTGGGTTAAATTATTCTACACCTAAGCTGAGGTGATATGTAATATGAAAATCAAATATATTGTTAAATAATTTTAATAAAATAAATCACTTGGAGGGTGGAGCACCAAGAGAGAGGAGATGCCTGCCAAATCCTATGAGGAATGGGATAGAGATGGATATTTCATGATAAAGCTTCTAGATGTGATTCTGGATAAGCTTGGATGGATTGGATATTCATTGAATGGATGGGAAATAAAGATCCATCGGACATAAAATCTTTGCAGGAGATAAAGGCAAGCTTTTATGTGGAAAAGCGTCGTGGGAGATAAAGACAAGCTTTTCTAGATAAGACCTAGGCAAATGGAAAATCCATAAAGCGGCATGCCGCTAATGGTAACTAAATCATGAAAGAGGGTATTAAATACCCAGTGCATCGATCAATTGAGGACAGTTGATCCTTGGCAAGCTCTTCGAATCGGGGGGGATTAGAAGTGATTCATGGCTGGGTGGTGGTGCTTCTCCCTCCAAGTGAGAATTAGTTGGTGTAATTTGCATGGAATGTTTTTATGTTGACTCGTACTCTCTCTCTGTTACTGTTCCAATTTTCTTATGAGGTGTTTCCTTAGTTCTAAGAATATTTTAATGAATTACATGTGCTTGGACATTAATAGATTTAATGGTGTTTCATGTTTAATCCTTACTTGATATGATGTTAAATCATACAACTCAGCTGTATGGATTTCATAATTACTTCTCTGATGGAAATGATAGATGGAGTAATGCATGTGACTCATGTATGAACACATATGCATGTCAAGGTTATTATGATCATAGTTATATTTGATAAGGAGGGATAATATGCTTGGTATTATGCAAAGGTTCATGCACGTGGAATAGTTATGCAGGAATGTCTCCCATAGAATTGTCGATGAATCACCACTATCTATGTCATGCATAAGGAAGCTTGATACTCTTGCATGCTGCATAGAGAACTGATGGTGCCATGTCGCATACAAGTATTAGGATTTTAATCATTGTTCCTAACCTTATTAGTTATAGAAAACAAAACATTTATGGGATAGGGATATCAAAGAGTTCTAATAACTATATGCTATAATTTAACCCTTTGTCCTAGTTGCGTCTTGATGACTAAGGGCTGATCTAAAGAGTATTATAATCATTGTATCTGTAATGATCGATTTAATACACTTGTGATGGCCACTAAAAATCAGTTGTAAATGAAGAAATCTAATTTAATGGAGCCTAAGGGCGAAATTTTTGGGTAGGCTAAGGAGGTACGCTATATTATTGTACACTCAACTAGTATACAACTCAGGTTACACGAGCCTCATTTCCTTCACCTCAGCTGAGAAATTCAAATTCCACGCATGTATGGGCTATTTTGGGTTTATTGATCAGTCAAATGACAAATCTCTAAGTTATATTGTTGTCCCATTGCACAACTGACCTTTGATTGTCTCTATCAATTGTTAGAGATCAGTTAGCTGAATACAACTAAGAATAACTGAACTAGATTCCTAAAATTACCAATCAACACATGCATGACTGAACTCCAAGCCCCTAACTTAAATTTATTGAGTGAGAATAGCCATGTCACACTAGTTAACTTCCTTCAAGTTGTCTTACAGGTGCGTCAATTTGGTTTACTCAATTTGACTAAGGCTAAAGTCAAATTAAGCCTTTCTTGCTACATTTTCTAACACTCCCTCTTAGCAAGAAATGGATTTTTCACCACCTCTATCCTCCACCTGTGGAATTCAAATTTACCTCTTCATAATTCCTTTGTCAAGATGTCAGCATCTTGCTCCTCAGTTGGAATTTACTGTAGCAACATAATTCTCATCTGTACGTAGTTCTAGAAATAATAATGTCAAATATCAATGTGCTTGTGCCTATCATGAAATACTAAATTATGAGAGAGCTTAATGTAACTTTGATTATCACAATATGTCATTTTCATATCCATCTCCTAACTGAAAATACCCACAAGTATTTTCCTCATCCATATGGCCTCACATGTCACTTGACTTGCAACCATGTATTAAACCTCTATTGATTTGAGTGCCACAAACCTCTACTTCCTATTGTATCAAGAAATAGCTATAAACCCAACATTGAAGATAGCACGTAAGGTACTTTTCATGTCTGATGGTCTCCCTGACCAATTTTCATTGGTGAAGCCTTAGAGCTTCACTCCCTCTACCCTTTTGTACCATAATTCATAATCCATTTTGTTGTGGATTATATGGAGTTGTCCATTCTCTCTCGATGCATTCCTTCGCACAAAAATATGTGAAGTCTTTATCAATATATTCTCCACCATTATCTAAGTGAAGTGCCTTCATCTTCATCCTTGTCGCATTCTCCACGAGATATTTAAACTCTTTAAAACGATCGAAGGCCTCATCTTTGGTCTTCAAGAAGTAGATCTCGGTTTTCCTGGAATGATCATCAATGAAGATGACAAAATATTTGGCATTGTTGAGAGATCTAGTGGACATCAGGCCACAAATATCTGAAAGTATGAGTCCTAACACTTCATCATCTTTGTTATCACTTCTTGGAAATTCTTCCTTAGCATACTTCCTAAGCATGCATCATTTGCACACATCATCGTGTTATGTGTCAAGTTATGGAACCCTTGTTATTATTTCTCTGAGCATCTTGAGTGGTCCATGGTGTAGATGTCCCATTATCCTATGCCATGACTCATTAAAATCCTTCCCACGATTACTGTCACTACCTATTAGTGCCATTGGAGAGCCAATTTGTAACCAATACAATATGTTACTTCGAACTCCAATATGTCTTACCTTTTTCCACCTTGGGTGTTTAACATACACTTTTTTCCCTACAAACTGAATATCATACCTCTTATCCTATAACTGGGATATTGAAATCAAGTTCATACCCAATCCTGGCACATGCAATACATCTATAGTGTTGGTGATTACTCTTGACTCCCTCTGAAAATGTATGGTACCTCTCCCTATAGGAGTACATTTCGTCTTGTTTCCCATAGTAATCTAGAAGTCCATCTGCTCCTCCCTATAGCTAGAGAAATATTCTCCAACCCTTGTCATATGAGTTGATGCTCCACTATTTATATACCAGACACCCTATGAAGTTGATCTTGATAAGCAAGCAAATTCGTCCTACAACCTGGAAGACAAATATGAATTCTCTTCAATGTCACTTATGTCCATGGTTATCCTGAAGAATTTATAGTGTGTTATTCCGCTATCACCTGACACTAGTTATGCACTAGAAATTTGTTGTAAAACCTTCTGCATCTTGCTTAGATATTTGCCCAACGAAATAACTAAGTTTCTCCCTCTACCTATGGAATCACTTGAAGTGGAAGAATCAAAATTTTTAAATCATAATTTTAAAAATTAAATTAATATTTAAAAAATAAATAAAAAATAAAATCTTCAGGATCATCCAATCACATCCTATAACCGAAAATTGTTACTATATGATAGCATCTAGAGACAAGTAATTTGCTAGAATTTGAGGCATTTTCAAAGAGTGGAGAGTGGTCAAACAATTGACTTCTGAACTCGTCACTTCAACTTTTCAACAATATTTACCTTACACGCTTTGGCGGTAAAGATAAAATAACCACCAAAATCAAGAAAGGTAAAGAAATTATTTATAAATATTGTCATTATTTCTTTAAACAATTGTCTTTGTTTGGAAGGATTATTGAGATGTTATTTTGATTTGGAGATAATGATATTCTGAACCTCCTTAATAAGGATGAAATAGTAGCTCCTTTTCTTTGGATAGCTAATGCATCTAATATTTCTTCAACTATTTGCAAGGGATTACCAGCCTACTCAGAGTTCACCTCGGTCATACCAATTCTTTAAGACATCAATTCATATACACTTTTCTCACAAACAATTCAATGGTCGGGAAGATGTGATTACAAAGATACAAATGTTGAATTAAATGAATTACTGAATAACTGAGTAATAAATACATCAATCAACCAAATATATGGAATATGATCATAACTAGACACAACTCAAACAACAAAAGAGTCCATAACCACTAGATTTTAATACTTCATATTTTCAAGACAAACAACTAGCAAGTTGATCAAAATTAAGATGATGACAATATTGATGATGAGATCCATAAGAACTACCATCGCTTTAAGCAAAGGGGTGTAGTAGTGGTGTTAGCGATTATTTGTAACAAGGACACTGTAAAGAAAAGGAATAATTCATGTGCACCCGTCTATTCCCATTCTCATTTCCATTCCATATGTCTTGATCAACCTAATTCACCCCACTTTACTGATAATGTTGAAGATGAAATCACAAAATTTAGGAAATTATTACGACGCCTTGCTTCCTTCCTGTAGGAGCTCCAAACCTTCCTTTATTATAAATGGATGTGTGTATTTCTGAAGCTTATGTAACAATGAATTTATAGATATGGAGGTTAGGGTGATTAGATAAGAAGTAGAAGGCGTAGCGTGCATGTTTATTTATCCCATTAATGCAAAGTGGCTCAGTCATGAAGATTTAAAAAAAAAAATCTAAATTTTAATCCGACCAACTGTTTAAAGTGTTAATTTATTATTATTATATTTATTTATCGTGTTAAATTACTATGTTAATATTTTATTATCATGGTTATTACAATTCACTAAGTATTTCCAAAGAGAGTGTTATTGTTCTCCAACGTTTTCTTCTGACTCAAAACTTCGGATTCCATGTGGCATTTCCTCAAACGTAGGATGCTTTAGTTTAGAGAGAAATAAATGTATATAGTTTTGGATATATTTGAATAAAATTTCAACAATAACCCTTTAGTTTAAATATTTAAGTGTTAAACAAGCCTGGAAAACTCCATAATCAAACTAATGAATTTTCCATTCTATTATTGATCAAAAAAGAGGTATTTATAAAATATGAAACTAATGAATAACCCTATGCTGCTAGGGTTGGGCCCTAACCCAAGAGCTTCAGCCCTCTTATTCAAATCAGTGTTGGATCAAGGGAATGCTTCTCATTTTCATTAAAATATCATAAATACATAAGATTCATCAGTCACAATGTCTTAGCTCGAAAATGCCTCTTGGCTACAACAAAAAAGTTGAATCCTAATGAGGCTCTAGGCCTTCTTATTTATACAATTGGAGCTACCAACAACATCCTTAAATTTAGGGAGGTTTGGGTCCCAACTCGAGATCAAGTGGTCGACAGCTATAACTGGCTTGGCTGCCAATGACCTTAATGGCTTCCCTGCTTGTAACTTTGAGCTAATGAGATCTGGTGGAGAAATATTTGAATGATTAAGGAGTTGAGGGAGGTCCAATCTCATAAAATCCCTCTTGCTTGTCTACTTCAAGTTCTTGCACTTTAATTAGCCAAAATTTTCTCCAAAACCTGCAATCAATTCACATTAGACCACAAGGAATGACATCTCATCTTTACCCTTCTCACTAACAAAAATATAACAAAACATGTAAAGAAATGTGAGAAAATTTGATTTTAATAAGCTGGAGAGTGGAATTAAGGTCCATATAATTTACCCATTGATGAGCCTCATCATCACCCCCCTACTGAAATTTTTTATCATCCTCTTAGCAGCTCAATCTATGTCCATGCCTTTCATTGCTTTGGTGGCCTCCCTGGCATTCTAGGATTTTGTTGCTATATCCTCCAATGGTGGACTAAGTTTCAAGCCAATCCAGTTGACTTTGAGTCTCTACAGTGCCTTCTTATACAATGGGGTACTTTCTAGTGCATCCCTCATTCTTTGAGGGGAATGATACTCCCTGATCTTTACGTTGTAGGGTAAGGTGTTCCGTCTCCTTTGGCATGCTTGCTAGCTTTCATCCCCTAGAAATCTCAAAGTGTCCTCAAAATGAGTGATTACTTGCTCTTGTGTAGCTAGGTATCTTGGTGCAACCTGGGGATCATTAGAGATGAGGTAATGATAGCCATAGAATTGCTTTGTTTTGCTCTAATGTAAAGGGGCTTTGTTTCTTCTCTTTCCAATACTCTTTTTACTTCCTTAGTCCTGACCTCCTCATGACTCATCCATGATGCCAAGGTCATCAGTTGTAAGTCCCCTAGCTTTGGATTGGGGTTCCACACATTAAATTTTGTTAAGGCCAAGTTATGTAAGTAGAATTCATATATCTTGGCCCTGTCCTCCAGGGTGCTTTGGTCATAGAGCTCATTGAACTACCTATAGCCTTGGAAAGGCATAGTCCCTCGTTGTGCTAGGGTTTTTATCTGAAATTGATTCCATTGTTCTTTGAGGTACAAGGCATATGATTTTGCTAGTATCCTACACTCGAGTGCCTCCATGGAGAGACTTGCCATAGCTTCCAATTGGCTCTCTTTTTCATGTACTTTCCTCCTTAGTCATGTGTTCTCAACCTCTAGTTGATATTTCATCACTCTTTCCATGTCTCTTATCTCGCTCAAATCTCTTCCCATCTCTAGCAGCTTCTCCTCCATATGGCCCACATCCTCTACACTTTTTGATTTAGCAATTTGCATCCACTGGTGTGTCCTGGCTCTCTCCTTTTCAAGCTCAAATAATAGAGGGATGGCAATTTTTTGTCGTATTATTCTGCCTCCCTGAATGAATCTGTAATAAGAGCTGAGATTTGGTTGTGGGCTAGGTTCCTTCAGCTCTTGGGACTCTCCCTTTAATGTGTTTTGATTATTTTTCTCCCCTTGTATTTGTGTTGTTGCTTATTTTCCTTCCCTTTGTCCCCCTTGTCCTTCCTACTCATGTTTATGTGTTTCATGTAGTTTTGAAAGAGTTTCTCGTCGGATTGTCTGTGTTTCCTGTAGGAAGCCTTTCCCTTTTTGAAAAGGGGTCAAAGGTTCTTTAATTTTTTTATTTTTATTTTTCTGAGGTTGACCTAGTGACAGGCCTCCTAACATAGATGATTAGTGACCTTGGGGAAGCTTGTTTTGATGTGCCCCCTTCACCTCTCACTCCTAGAGGGACTAGATTTTCTTGTTATCTTGGTGAATCCTCAATGATTATATGAGTCTTGGTAGGTGTTTGAGGTCTCCCTTGTTTTATCTTGGTGCTCTTCCTTGTTCTAAAGTATAGGGGAGTCTGCCTCTGCCTCTTTCCTATTGATTTTATAGGTGTACTTAGATCAGTCAACGCAACAATTTCCTCCTTCTCTGTGGGCGCAGGAGACACTCTTGGGGATTTCTCTCCTTCCTTGCTATGTATTTCATGACTTGATCCATCCTTTTCTGATTCTTCCCTATTGTCATTTTCTTCCTCTGATTCATTTATTTGTATCTCCTCTTCTTCCTCTGGTTCTTCTTCTTCTTCTCCATGCTCCTATTCTTTAGGCTCTTTTTTCTCTTCTTCCTCTTCCTCACCACTAGAATTAGGGTCTCTTCATACTCAATGGATTGAATTACATCTTCTTTGTTCATGTATGCAAATTTTGACCACATAATAGGGATTCTTAATTGGCTTAGGGCATCTTCTGGTACTAAGCTTGATCAGTCCATGATGTGCCAGCTGGTGATGCTTCCCTTCTTGTACCTTGATGCTCATGTCTATCATTGATTGCAACAAAAATTATGGCACATCGGTTCTTCTATGAGGAGGTAACTCTTCTCCAAATCTCAGCTCGTGGAGGAGCTTAAACTGGTAACCATAAACTATACTGAGCCTTCCCTCACAAGAATTATACTTGAGAATGTGATAGCTTACTTCATCCCAAGGATATGGAATGTTCTCCCTTATCTCATTATTGTCCTAAATTGGTTCATCTTCCAAGAAAAAATTCTTCTTGGCAAGAGTGGTGCTAGCTTTATCCTCTTTCCTCCATTGTAAACCTAGAGGAAGTGTAGTGATCATGCTAATGCTTTCAGGGGTAATTGTTACTAACAAACTCCTCACTACATCAGTGGCACTAACTCTAGCTTGAGGTATGAGTGACATTACAAATTCCCTAGCTATATCACTATCATAGCCTCTAAGTAGCTTGAAGAATCCAAACTGTTGATGCCTTGTAAAGATCTCTACCATAGGAGGATGTTGATGTATTCTAGTTTTTCTGGTGGGTTCCCTTCTGTTGAAACCCTGTGTCATATTTGTTCTTTTTCAATCTGATTGTATGAAGTTTGGTGGCTATAGATTAAGAGCTTTCCCAAGAGATTGAGGGTTTAGAGTTTAGGAGGGTGATGACTACAATTCTCCCTTTACTCTACACAATCCTCCACACAATTCTACCTATCTCTATGCACACTATAATTACTAAAAGAAATGACAATTTCTTTTTGTATTCTCTTTAGAAATGAAAGCACAAAGGATATGGCACCTACCTTTCACTGCAATGTGTTGGTCGAGGAGAATTCTTGAATAGCTAGGCCCTAGGCACCACCTCGTAGCATTTTTTATAATTCTCACCGTTTCCTGTAGTTTTCCTGTAGGTGCTTACTGTAGGGTGGCCGAGACTAGTTTTCCTCATTGTTTCCTAGAGGTGCTCACTGTAGGATGGATGAGACTAGATTTTCCCTTCGATGGCTCCTCCAAGTGGTCCCATCTCTCAAAATCTTGAAATGAACGATGTCTTGCATGAAAGTTAGGGAATATTTCTATTTATGGTTGATTTCATTGAGTGATGTGTTGGCTAGCTAGGTCTGTAATTTCACCTTTTGGACCGTTGGCCCACTATTATTTATCATGAAACCCTTTCTCGTAATCATCACCCACTCCTGTACAAAGTAACTTGACCACCTTTCCAGTTTATTCCCTTTGATGTGACCTTTACACGTGTTCAGTTGACTAGAACCTTAACTTTTTGTTATCGGGCTGAGGGTGGCCAAGTTAACTGGCCACCTTCAGCTTATAAAACCAACTTTTTCATATTCCTACAGTTTTAATCATATTTGTACTTAGGAGAGTGTGTGGATAAGGTGACATACCTATGGATTCCTTTTCTTTTTTTATGCATGGTGGAGGGTGGCTTTGATGTGTTGCTTATGGTTCAGGTACATCTTCTCTTCTGCTCTCTTTTTGTTGATTTTATTTTGTTGATAGGTTGTCTTCTTGTTGTGATGTGGAGGTGTTGGCTTCTTCAGTTGTTGTTGAGCTTTGGAGAGGTTCCATAGTGCCTCCAGGTGTGTTTCTCCTCTTCCAATGCATGGGTGCTTAAGGTTGAGCTTGGAGACTGTTGCTGCTTCAAAATACGTTGCTACAGGGTTTCCTGTAGTACTACAGGAAATCCTGTAGCTGCCTTTTTTTGAATTTTTGTGGTCTTTATTTTGCTTGGAGGGTGAATAGATATTGAAGGGAGTGGAAGGTGTGGCCATGGAGTGGTAGGTGAGGTATGCTAGTGGTAGTGTGGCCCTTTGATTTTTCTTTGTTTCCTCTTTTTTCTTGTTATTTTTCCTATTTTTTTAATATATTTTTTCTTCTAAGTGGATTTATTGATTGACACAGAGGGTGAAATGGTCATGAAATGGTGTTGGTTGAGATGTGGTGAAGCAATGGCCTTCTTTTTCAACCCAAAACAAGCCTGCAAAATGATTTTTCAATCGGAATTTCTTTCCTATAGATTTTCAGGAATTCATGTAGTACTATAGGAACTACAGGAAATTATGTAGAAGTCATAGAACTGCCTGAAAATTGGATTTTTGATGGTTGGAGATGAGTATGGATGAATGAAACGTGGGGATCATGGAGGAGATGAAATGACTTAAGGAACAAATGGTTTTTTGCATGGCTTACTTCCCTCTAATCTTTGTGTCCATTGTTTTCTTGAAAACCTGCAAAAACCATAATTGTTATGAGTTGGCAGGTTTGAGGTCCCTGCCATTATTTTGATGTTTTTTTTTTCTATTTTTTCTTCTTCTTCTTATTTTTTTGAGAGACAACCAGGTTTTCCCAAAGGATTTTTTCATCCTCGTTGTCTGCCCTAGGCGCCTCAAAGGAGGTTTTCACCCAGGGGTCTTTTATTTTTCTCTTTTTCCTTTTTGTCACTCTTGGGCCACCTCAAGGAGGTTTTCAACCCAAAAGTGGGCCTTAGGTGCCTCATGGAGGTTTTCACCTAGGTTTCTTATTGTTTTTTTGCTTCTTTTTTCTTGTTCTTTTTTCAAAGATTCAACAGTCTTCAAGAATTTGTTGAGGTGGAAGTCAAGACTCCTTCAATCACCATTACTTCCTTACTGATACTACTGATGAACTCCTCCTTTGAAAAAGGCTTTTTGTAGACTTTCAATATATACCCATTGACAAGTAAGGGGATACTTTCTTCATCAATGGTTCTTATCTTAACAGCCTCGTTGTCATGGCACTTTTCTATCACATATGGGCCCAACCATCTGGTCATCAAATTGCCTTTGAAATGCTTGAACCTCGAGTCATACAACAGATCCCAGTTGCCTTCTTGAAACAGTTTGGCTCTAATATTTTTGTCGTGCCAGACCTTTCTTTATACTTGAGTCACCTCTATCTGCAAGAGCGCTTGCATCCTAAATTCATCTAACCCATTGGGATGGAACAGCCTCTCTTGTTATGCCCTTGTAACATCTAGATCCAAATGTGTTTCCATCATTAAAGTGTTGTACTCAAACTCAACGGAGAGCAGAGCCTTCTTCCCACAGACCAAATCATAAGGGGTGAAGCTAGTGGTTGTCTTCCAAGTTGTATTGTAGGCCCAAGTGGCCTCCACTAGTCTGTTAGCCCAATCCTTCCTGATGTTGCTCACTACCTTTGTTAGAATGCTTTCCAATGCTCTGTTGGTAACTTCTACTTATCCATTGGTCTAAGGGTGGTAAGGAGTGGACTTCATGTGCTTGATATTATGTTGGCTTAACAGATTCGCAATCATGTGTGAGGTGAATTGAGTGCCCTGATTAGTGACTAGATATCTAGGGTATCCAAACTTGTAAAACACATTCTCCCTCAAGAACTCAGCCACTTTCTCTTTTGTGGCTACCTTGATAGCTTTGATTTCAACCCACTTTGTTAAGTAGTCAGTGCACATAATGATGTAATTTTTCTATCATGATGGAGGATCAATGGGCCCAATGAAATCCATGCCCCACTTGTTAAATGGCTCAAAAGTCACTTAAGGTTTCAAAGGCATTTCATCCCTGGGAGTAGGTTTCCCCATTCTTTGGCACCGGTCACATTGGCTGCTATATCTTCTTGCATCTTGGTGGAGAGTGGGCCAATAATAGACAACTTGTAGTACCTTGAAGGCTATCCTTTTGGCTGTAAAGTGGCCTCCACAAGGCCCATCATGACAGGCCAAAAGGATGTCGGAAACTTCCTCTTCCTTGACATATCTTCTCAGAATTTGATTTGGGCCTAGCTTGAAGAGATTGCCCCCAATCCAAGTGAATGGGGTACTTTTCCTTATAATTCTTCTCTTTTCCTTGGAGGATAGATTTGGAGGGAACTGTACAGCTACTAAGTAGTTGGCTATGTCAACAAACCACTGAGAGAGAACTGAAATGGTGAATAAATGATCATCTGGCAGTTGGTCATCAACCATTCCTTCCTCACCTGCAGGCAAAGCCAATCTGGACAAAAAATCTGCAATTACATTTTCTTTGCCAAGCTTATAATAGTTAGATCAAATTATTGTAACAAAAGAAACCATCTAATAATTCGGCCATTCACATTAGGTTTTTTCATGAAATACTTAATAGCAGCATGGTCAATATGTACAAAGATCTGGTAACCAATAATGTAATGTCTAAATTTATTCAAGGAATGGACAACAGCTAGGAGCTTCTTTTCAGTCACAGTGTAGTTCAACTTAGCTTTGGACATATTTTTGTTAATGAAGTAAATGGCATAAGGTAGCTTGTCATCTATCTGGATGAAAGCTGCTCCTGTATATTTGTCAGAGGCATCAACATGGATATGGAAAGGAAGAGCCCAATTTGGGCCTTGGAGTATAGGTGCAGTATTCAACTTGTCCCTTAGGGTTTCTGGGGCCTCTTGGTAGCTTTCTAACCATACAAATTTGGAGTCCTTAGCCAATAGTCCAAACAAAGGCGAGGCTACCTTGCTGAAGTCTTTTATGAATCTCTTATAGTATCCAACTAAGCCTAAGAAACTTTTGACATCCCTCTACTGCTGAGGAGTAGGGACCCTCTTTATGATAGCTATCTTATTTGGGTCTACTTGCAGTCCTTCCTGGGATATTGAGTGACCTAAAATAGTCCCTACAGTCATCAAGAACTCACACTTCTCGGGACTAAGGGATAAGTTCATTTCAATGCATTTGTTTAATACCTTTCCCAAGTTAGAGAGAGCCTCTAGGAAATCACACCCATAGGGGGTGAAGGCATCCATATATAATTCCACAAAGTCATGGACTAGCACTGCAAAGATGCTGAGGACTGCCCTTTGAAAAGTAGCAGGGGCATTGCATAACCCAAAAGGAAGGACCCTATAAGAAAAGGTACCCCAAGCACAGGTGAAGGTGATTTTATCCTGGTCCTCTGGGTTGATCTGGATCTAATTGTAACCATTGAATCCATCCAGGAAAGAGAAGAACTGATTTCTTGCCATTCCATCTAATACTTGGTCAATTAAAGGTAGAGGGAAATGGTATCTTTTTGTGGATTTGTTTAGCTATCTATAATCCACATAGATCCGCCACTTCCCATTTTACTTTGGAACCAGAACCAGAGGAAACACCCACTCACTATCGAAGATGGGGTAAATGAACCCTACATCCAACAACTTCTACAGTTCTTCTTTGACTATATCCTTGAGGGTTGGGTTCATTCTCCTCTGAGATTGGCACACTGGCTTGCAGCCTTCCTTGATGTAAATCTTGTGAGTACACACCGAAGGGTGCACTCCCTTCATTTCCTTATAACTCCAGGAAAAGGCATCCAAATTATTTCTTAGCATGTCACATAACTCCTCTTCCTAATGTAGAGAGAGAGAGGGGTTGATTTTCAATGTTCTTTCTGGGCCAAATTATATCATCTTTATACGAGAAGGACTTGAGTCAGCTAGGCATAGATCTATCCAAGGGTTATCTTTAGCTTTTTTCACTAACTCCTTAAGAGACATGGTGCTAGGGGGCTGATTCTGGAGGATTTTCTCAATCAGGTCATCTTCATGAGGTTGCCCCCTTCCTATAGTAGCATCTAGGGTATAGATTGGGGAAGAGTATACTTCATCTTCTTCCTCGTCTTCTAACCATAAAGGTAAGCCATGCTCTAGATATGGTTGAGCAAGAGGGTACGAAACCAATTGTTTGGAAAAATGCCCATTTTTTATGGTCATATTCCCGGCCCTGCAACTTATGTAAGCATCGGAAGTGGCTAACCATGGCCTCCCAAGGATGAGAGGATAACCATTGAACTCGGTCTTAGGTTGGAGAACTAAGAAGTCAGCACGGTATTCCTAGATATCAATGGAGACCATCACATCCTCAACAACTCCCTTGAGAGATACTATGGACCTGTCTACGAGTTGCAATATTTTTGTGGTCTTTCTTAATGATCCCTGGAGATTTAGTTTAAGCATAGTATCCTTAGTCATCACATTCATGGCATCCCCAATATCGATCAAGGTATGGGGGACAATAATGCCATCGATGTGTACATATACTATAGGACTTCCAGGATCTAGATACTTTGGGCAAATCACCCACACCAACATTAAGTCGGAAAGTTGTCCAATGACATTAATGGTAGGGGTGTCTTTATTTTTCCTTCCTGGATGTTTGAAACACTTCTCCTTGATTAACTTGTTGTAGATGGGGACATCCTTGATAGCTTGGAGAAGCGATATTTTAACACAAAAATTTTTCAATTCACCAGAAGTTCAGTCTCTTCGGGGGTCCGTTGGACAGGATGGGTTAATCTCTCAGGAAAAGGTGGTGGATTTGCTTGAGGGACACCTTCCTCCTTTTCCTCTTCACACTCCTCGGGTGGAGATGGAGGTTGATTATTCAGAAGCACTCTTCCAGACCTGAGGTTAATTTCTTGAATTTCCACAGCATAGGCAGGGTAGGCTACTTCTCCACTATAGACCTATTGTGATTGTCTATTGTTCGAGTTCGGATTGGGTTAAGCAAGCATCTGAGGTTGCTTGGGTGGAGTAGGGGGAGGAGAAGTGGTTGGGATGGAGTTGGAGGTAGTATAGCTAGAGCTTGGTTGTATGGGAGCCTCCACTCCTAGGATGGTGCATTCCACTGAGGTTGTGGAGGAGCGGTGAAATGGTTGGTTGGCAGGTTGGGAATGGTATTGAGGTGCAAAAGACCAGGGAGAAGGTGTGGGCCATGAAGGATGAGTAAGAGGGCACCAAGGGGGAATGGATGTATTATGGTGAGGGTTGTAATATGAATAGGATGCCCCTTGCATGCCTTTTTGGTATGGTTGAGGTCCTTGAGGCCTCATTTGGTTGATGTAGCAAAGTTGTTCAGTCACCCCTTCAGTTCCATGATACACAGCTTTTAACCCAGGTAGAGAAGGGAACTTTTCTGTGGAGTGGTTTTCCTCACAGACCGAGCTGATTTCTATAAGATTTAAACATCCTTTCCTAGGTTGCCTCCTAGTGCATCTAGGGCGGAAGACATTTAAGGCTATCTGTGCTTCCTCTTTTTTCCTCTTGATTTGCATGGTGTCCATTTAAAGAGAAAGGGTATGCATCATTTCACTCTTAAAGTCTTCCAACATAAACCAATTTCACTTTTTATGGATATGTTGGAGGAGGATGAACAAGCCAAAGCTTGACTAGCCCTACTCTTCTTTCTAGTTTCAATAAAATTATTTTTGAAAATTGTCTTCACATCATCATAGGGTAATGTTGACGCTGTTGGACCCACCAACATGTTAGGGGATCATCTCCCCAGTAAGAAGTCCCAACTAGACTTCAGACCATTTGGTGTACGAGTCCTAGCAATGGGTCGTACAGTATCGCCTTGACCACGGTTGTGCACAGAGGAAAGGAGGATGTCCTTGTTGGTAGCAAGGGTGTGACTAGCGCAACAAGCCAAGGAAGGTGCATGAAGGGTTTTAACACATGGAAAGGGGAATGAGTTTTCCCCTTAGAAACCTGTGGAAACATGCAACTCGAAAGGGACACGAGAAAAGATACATCACAAGTTGGAAGGTAGGGAAACCAACGACCCAAAGTGATGGTTAAACCAAAAGCACATCTCAGTAAGATTCGTACATACATATATAGAAAGAGCCCATACATACATGTGTAAGAAAACAACTACATATATCATTAGAGTAACCAAGATATTTGAAATACAATAAAAACATATGCATGAAACATGTTGGCTCTGTTATATTAAGAAAGTGAAAGTTCCAATCATACACACAACCATGTCCAACTACTAGTCCCGAAAACAGAACATTCCAGTCACTGTTGCATGTTCCTCCAAAGAGATATACTAGCTTTGCATTGTGGAGAAGCCAAGGCTCGTTACAATACACTCCAAGCTTTCTTAAAGATACACCTATTGGAAACCTGGCTCCCAAAAGCTTGTGCAATGAGTTATGATGTTCTATAAATAGCAAAGGGTGGGGTGACCCTTGACATCCCCCTTTGTGACTCTTCACTTACCCTCATGAGTCTTCAACTACTACATGACTGTTAAATTTGACCATCGACACTTGGTCTTTCACTTTTACAAGATGTTAGATTACAATCTGCACATGTAACCATGTGAAACAAAATAGACTTGAGCAAACCATGAAAGTTATCACTAAGACTCAGACAACTGTGGGAAGACCAACTCTTCGACATCCTCGTGATAATCGATAGTGGCAAACTGATGCCAAGCTTGGTAGTCTGTGATGGTTTCTACGTGCCCAATGGTGACATCTTGCCGAAAACAAACTCTTGCCTCTGTTGCATCTGGGTACACTGGTTTGGCTCCTCTGTCCAACTCATATGATAACATGTGCATCATAGTCTTGAGTGCAGCCAAGCCAGCAACATATTGATTGATAGTGTCTGCATTGATCTCCAAGTGTGTGATATTGGCTATTCACATCAACTTGTTGAAGTACATGTCCATCTCTAGTTGGACTCGATTCTTTATCTTTGCCTCAGTGAGTGTGCCAATAAATGGGATCGCATGTGTGCACACAATGACATCCATGCTCCTGAACACCCGTGCATGCAATCAACAACACTGCTCACACTTTCTGCTTTGTGCCAACTGCTAGGATGGTTCTATATCCTCTATGGGCATAGTTTCATTAGTCTGCATGTGTTGCATCCCCTGCTAGATCTATTCCTGTTGCGCTTCCTTCTCTGCTCTGTGCATCTCCTGTTCTTCCTTGATTTTCTGCTTCAACTCCTGCAACTCCTTCTCTGTTTCCTCTATCCTTTGTTTGTCTCTTTGCCTTTGCATGATCCTCTTGTCATGTTGTCACCTCTTAGCCTCACTCTCCAAAGCTGCTTTCATCACAAGTAGATCTGCTTTGAACTTGCAACATTGCTCCGCCTCTGCGCTGTCAACAACCTTCCTCTTTCCTTTTTCGCACACGCGTCTACTACCCTTTACTACTCTTTGCGATGTCGTGGCCATTTCATCTTTATATCCTTGTCTATGAATATCTTGTTGTCTTCATAGATAGGCAAGCTCATAGACACTCGCTCAACTGCATCTCCAGTTGTGTTCTCAACGGTGCCCTTTGACCCTGCTCCCTGGGAGGCCATTGTACCTGTGCTACTGAGAGGCAAACAAACACCTGTGATACTTGGAGGCATAGCAACACTCATGGCAAGCAATTTGTCAGCTAAAAACAAAAACAAAATTGAGGACTGACTTGCAACATACCTGTATGACTGATTGTGAAGATTATGTAATTTCCATCCGGAGGCTGGGAGACTGACTGCCAAAACTACACAATGCATAGTCTGGGTTGTTAAGAGGCTGAATGACTACTGGAATTGCGCAATGCATAGTCCATCCTGGCCTATTGAGGACTAAAACTGCGGAATGCAAAATTTTAGTCAGTAGTGACATGCAAACCAGCAAACTACATTGCATAATTTTTGGGGCCAGCAAGGCACTGCCTCCTAGAATTGTGCAATGCAATCCTGGAGGCCAGTGCTGGCTAGATTTGCACATTTTATGAGAGGAAAGAAAACCCTTCATTCTCATATATGTGCATTGCTAGCGGGGTAAGGCAACGTCCAAGCAAAGGCAGCCCAGACCTGCCGACAAACAACTGAAAACATGAGAAGGTTGGAATGCATGGTGAGGTTGAGTGTAAACAAGAGTGAGTTAGGGATTCAGAAAATGGAAAAGTGAGCATGTGTGTGAAGCGAGTCATCGTGACGACGACCATTATTGTAGAAACAATGTCATGCATGCAACAGCAGTGAGATGCAAAGAAAAAATGAAACAGTGCTTCTATAAGCTAACATGCATCAAAACGACACCAAGCGTTCATTGAAATCAAGCAGACAACACTTACACAAAGTGAAATACAAAAAGTGACAGAAACACAATGCAAGACATGAGAAGCAGACTTACCCTGAAAAAATCGAGATGAATGTCCCGAAGACTCCTAGATTCAATGTGGGATGTCAGAGTTGCAAGATCGATGTGAGAAATGACCTCTATAGCATCCTATACATAAGTTTTGATAAGATCGAGGTTATGACGCACATGCC
Source organism: Pinus taeda (assembly GCA_000404065.3). Lineage (NCBI taxonomy): Eukaryota > Viridiplantae > Streptophyta > Pinopsida > Pinales > Pinaceae > Pinus > Pinus taeda. Next base: position 99,230 of record APFE031458115.1, on the reverse strand, counting down.
ACAAATATAAGAAAAAACGACACTTGGCGAGAGGTTTCTAAAATGATCTTTGCACATAACCTCCAACTACTAAAATATATCCCTAAAATCTAGGGATTTTTTTTGCATGTTTCTTTTTGCTATTTTGGAAAAAGCAGCCCATGCATGCAAATCAGGATAGCTTAGTCCCGGAGGGGACTGGTCAACCTGAAGGCACATGCAGCAGCCTGCAAGCCTGGGAAAGGGATTTGCGAAGTTTTTGGGCTGAGCAGGGTTGGTTGTCCCTCAGGTATTGCGTAATTTCTGGGGTCAGCAGGTCACTGCCTCCCAGAATTGCGCAATTTTTGGGCTGAAGCCCAGTCTTGGGATGGATTCCGCAATTTTCTGATGAAGGGTTGCCTGATTGGATTGTGCAATTCTAGAGCTCAGCAGGAAACCTAGCAGGATCGCGCAATTTCTAGAGGGAAGGCTGGTTCCCCTCCAGAATTGTGCAATTTTCAGGGGGAGTATCTCAGTTAGAAATTGTCAAAGTCCGGAATGATAACCTCCGGGTGGGAGACAAACAAGTTGACATGCACAGGCTAGCAGGCCACTGAAACTCAGATGAATCCTATGTACTTGATAGTGCAACACATGTTGCTAAGGATGGTTGGTAGGGAGGCTCCGAAACGAAGCTAAGGAAAAATTTTGAAGGGTGGTTGTAGCTGCTACAATAGGTAATTGATAGATGTCCCCCCTTGACAGTAGGTTTAAGGTTTCTAAGAGATATTCCCTGATCCATCTAAGAAGGACTAGCTTAAGTGATTAAGGATCAAGGGTGCACTTGGCCCTTTTGTAGCTGAGCTGGAATATTTCCTCATAATCTTCTAAAGATTCATCATGTCCCAAGGTCATTCTAAAAATTTCCTCTTTGGTATCTTTGGACCTGTAGTAGTCCCTATACTTATTGTTGAAGGTTTGCTGCATCTGCGCCTAGGTGGTGATATTGTCCCCAGTGAAACCCATGAACCAGAGCAAGGTTGCCTCTTTGAGAGTGGATGGGAACAATTTCAACTTTTGGTCATCAGAGTTGTAATCATCAGTTCTGCATATGACACCAAACTCGAACAAAAATTTATTTGGGTCTTCTGAGGTCAGACCATGAAAGTGAGGAAGAGAAGAGGGTCTTATGTTTTTAATCCTAGAACCCCCATTAGTTTCTCTGATGGGAAAATCACCCTCATCTCTATTCTCAACTCCTTCTCTGTCTCCAAGCCCATTTCTATTTTCAGCCATGGTGTAAGTTGGTGAAATGGTCTCTTCTTGTTCCCTGATAGGCTCTTCAAAAATCTATGGTTGTTCACCAAATGGGTCCTCTAGCTCACATCCACCGAAGAAGAGGGAAGGTTGGTTGTACGATGCGGTGGGGGTATTTGGAAAAAAATTCCCTAAGTTGTCTCTACTCCTAGAAGGCCTAAAAGGAGTTTGTTTCTTCTTTTTAGAATTTTTTTTTAGAACTACTTGCATAATGGAAAGAAAGCAAAACCAAATTGCAACTGCTTTCTAAATGGAACTACCTGCAGAATTGGAAAGAAATCAAAATATTGCAACTATTTTCATAATGGAAGTATTTGCAAAATTAGAAATAAATAAGGAAAGAAAGAAAGCAGAAATCACATTTACTTAGACACCTCCCCGTCAACGGTGCAAAAAATTGATGAGCGCCAGTATTGCAGTAAGAATGTTGTAACTCCTAGGGCTATCAACTTTACTTCATCAACTCGGGTTCGTACAAACATGGAGGTGACAAAGTTGTATACATAATAGATGAAATCGTCTAATCTTGTCACTTTTCAACTGGGGTGATAGACCACTAGGGGTTTTCAATGCAGTCTTCTATTAACTAGAAGGAGACTGACTACCAAATGGAAAAGGGAAAAATTATCCTTAATGACAGGAAAGGAACGATGCCTACTCTAGGGCATGAAAGACGGAATTGAAAGATGCTTATAAAGTGACATGAAATAATCTAACTACACATTTTTCTTACAAAAGAAACCTAACTTAACCTTGTTTATAACATGTGATGATCTATACTAACTGAGCATAGGATCTGATCTAAGAATTATTATGATGGTTGCATGCATGTGCTAATTTAGAAATTGTAGAAAAAGTCTTTTTTGTGTTTATTTTTATGAATTAAAATGCTAATTTTCACTTGTTCTTTGTTTGGGGAGACATGTATGGAGGAAAAGGTACAGACTAGTCTCAAGGGTATGGAAGCCAAGTGGAGGCCTAATCTATGCTCAGATGACATTTTTTGCTAAATTCGGGCTCAAAACAAGCTGCTACAGCGTTTCTTGTAGTACTACTACAGGATGTCCTAGTACTACTATAGAATGCCTTGTTTTACAACATGAAACATGCTGAAAGCTTAGGAAATGGTAGGAAAGGTATAATGAAGTGTGGGAAAGGTGCCTGATGGGGAGATAAGGCATGGAGGAGGTGAACATTATCCAAGGCTCAGTCAAATGCTTCAAGATGGTTGGATTTTCTCAATGGGAATGATAACTTTGCTTATAAAACAAGAATTCGGATTTAGGGTTTAGTGGACCTTGGCAGCATGGATGGATAGGACTTGGATGGGATGAATGCAATGAGGTCTCCCTGTAAATCAGAAGCTCTTGCAAAAACATACATTCTTGTCTTCATTTATGCACAAGTTCATCTATACAGGGAAAATATTCATTGAATGGAGGAAAACAAAGTTATTATTAGCTAATGGCTAAGTTCATGAATGGAAATGCTTTGAAACCATAGAAAAACTTAAGAGATCACAACGACAATTGAAAATAATCCTAAGAAGCTTCAAAGACAATGATCTATTCATCAAGAAACCCCAAATTATGTAATAATCAAACAAGAAATATCTTTTTGGGTTGTGTGAAGGGAACCCTCAAGTCATGATCCTATAAGGAAGATGAGGTGAAAGCTATTATCACAAGCTTTTCTAAAGTGTTCATTGTCACTATGATGACATTGATCTAATTATCCACAAATGGAAGCAAACTAATTAATCACCCAAATACTTGTAGATTAACAAACCAAAATCACTTCAGTAGCTAACCATGAATGTAATCTAAGCATACATGTACAAAAAGAGGAACCTCTGCTGCTAGGGTTGGGCCCTAACCCAAGAGCTTCATCCCTCTGAGTCAACTTAGTGTTGGATCAAGGAAATTCTTCTCGTTTTCATTAAAATATAAAAAATACATAAGAGTCATCAGTCACAATGTCTTAAATCGAAAATTTCTCTTGGCTACAACAAAAAAAGTTGAATCCTAATGAGGCTCTAGGCCTTCTTATTTATACAACTAAAGTTACCAACAAAACCCTTAAATTTAGGAAGGCTTAGCTCCCAACTCAAGATCAACTGGTCTGCAACTATCACTGGCTTGGCTGCCAATGACCTTAATGGCTCGATTGCTTGTAACTCCAAGCTGATAAGATCTAATGGAGGAATCTTCGAGTGAGTGAGGAGTTAAGGAGGGAGATGCAATCTCCTAAAATCCCTCTTGCTTGTCTACTTCGAGTTCCTACACTTTAATTAACCAAAATTTGCTCCAAAACCTGCAATCAATGCACATTAGACCACAAGACATGGCATCTCATCTTTACCCTTCTCACTAAGCAAAATATAACAAAACATGTAAAGAAATGTGAGAAAAAATGATTTTAATAAGTTGGAGAGTGGCATTAAGGTCCATATAATTTACCCATTGATGAGCCTCATCAATAGTCACGCATTGAACTCATCTATAGAGAGAGTGAAAAGGATGCCCTCAAATTGGAGAGGAACTTCCCAACGATTCTTGGTTGAGTAGTGGTCCATATGGTTGAGAAGACTGCAAAGAATGTGAACAATGGAGATCTGCAAGAAGTGGCCATCGAACATGAAGAAGTCACAGTAAACCTCATATATGTGCATATTCCTATCAAACTGATGGTTGATGTGGATGAGTTACCTATGTAGACTAGTAATAATGGTTGATGTACAATAAGGATACTTCTACAAGAAATAGAGATACAAGACTTTATGCATCCTTTCTTGAGACGGGCAAGGCATTAAGGGTGGGGGAGATGATGTGGTGTCTCTTAGACATGTGTTTGTCATCATATATTGTGTATTATGTAAATGTTAGTAATCCTCGGAAAATGTGTATGGTAAAGTAGATGGGTGGCTCAGAGTGGGTACAATTGTTCCAACCACATCTCTCATGTATAAATATACATTAAGTCTAATAGAAACATGGTTGGAGATCCTTCCCAAATTTATTGTTCTTTGCGTATTCTCATATGTGTGTTCTTGATGTCCCCAAGATGTAGCTTTTTCTAGATATTGTATTTTTATAACAACACAAGTTAGCACAACGGTTCCCACCTTGACATGTAACCCCAGAGAATAAATCTCAGTGATTTCGAAAGGAGATCCATTGTATTTGGTCAGGGTAATGGGCCCAGTGTCAGGAATTTCACAATAGATAATTTTCCATCAAATATTGAAAGGAGCACCTAGGTGCCAGTTTTTTGGTGTTTTCGTGTGTTAAGTGGAGGTCCTTAGGGCTTATTACAATGTAAATGTCATGGGTATGTAATGAAAAGTTCTTAAGGATTATCAATGATTCGAAAACTATTTTAGCATAATGTGCTATATTTGGTAGTTATGCTAAATCTGGATGTCCTCCATCCTTTTATGAATGATTCCATAGTTGTTTTGTGTGAATAATTTGAATGAACATATTGTTGTTAATGGAGTAGGTGAATTTTATTATTCCAACAATGGGTTCCCTCATATTATTTTTACAAAACTAGAGTAGAATTTCAATCTCAAGCAGAGTGTGAAAAGTCACAACATGCCACAAGTCATACATAATTGAATGAATCAAATCCTTTAGACATTATGAATTAGAAAACACAATCAGTCAAAGTTCAAATCTATTATGGGGAACAAATTGAATTATCAATGGAGAGCCATGATTTTTGTACAACCATAATTTAATTGTGGTATTCCTTGAGTCTGTAAGTGGATTGTGATTCAATTCTTAGCATGTGAAAACACTCAGAAGCCCATTCTCTAATTTAATGTAGTTGCAATGACTAAGAAATAGTATAGGGCAGAATGATTCAACTTGAGAGTAAGTATATGTAGTTATTGGGTTGATATTGTTGTGTGTAAAAAGGAGTAGGCTACATTGAGGATATGGGCTTAAGCAATTGTGTGCTAATGATGTGGTTGTGAAGAGAAGAGTAGAGGGTTCAACAAAATTGAAGAAGCAGACACAAGGGTAGTTGAGTGTGTGTATGCAGAGCAAAGAGGAAGGATCTATAAAAGTTAACAAATTGTTTTATGTAATGGAAGTAGGCTATTGTTCTTAGTATCATAAAATTGTATGAAAAATAGGATATTTGGCTAAAGTAGGCAGGGGGTTGTAATTATAAGAGATCGGATCCTCTAGCCAGGTTGTGGCTTGTTGATTTGAAGGGGGTTATGGCCTCCTATGAGTAGGTGCTCACAAATATATGATGTAATCATATTTGGTGCCTTGATCATCATCATCATACAAAACAAGATTTGTTGGTTTTTCGCCTGGAAGGGTTTCCAAGTAAATCACTTTGTTCAAATGTATGTGAATGATTCCTATTTCATGTGATTGTTTAAGTGTATGAAATTGACTTTTTCAATGATCATTATAAAAAATTACGAAAAGAGTTAATTACTAATTCAAACCCCCCTCTCAATAATCCCTTATTCCAATAATTGGTATCATAGTCTAGTTCCTTCAATAACAACTTAAGCACTAGAAGATATATCTATAAGAAATCATGTCTAGAAAAGAAAGTCGGGATGCCTACTCAATTAAGATACTAGTTTTTTTATGGTGAAAACTATATATTTTGGAATGTTAGGATGGAATCATATCTCATGTCCCTATGTGTAGATGTATGGAGCTCTATGTAATCTATTATGCTATCCTAGCAACCCCTTCTATAGATATATATGGTAGAAAGGTCTATGGGAACAATGCAAAGGCCAAGAATATCATTCTCTTTGGTCTTAGTTAATATAGACTAGTAAAGATAATGCACTATAAGTCAGCCAAGGAAGTATGGCACAAACTTAATACGAGTTATGAAGGATATGAGAAAGTTAGGCAAGCCAAGCTTCAAACCTTCAAAATGAGTTTCAAGAGCTTGAGAATGAATGAAGAATAAAATATAGTAGAATATTTCCATAGAGTTGATGAGGTAGCAAACATGATTAGAGGGCTTGGTGAGGATCTCAAAAAGGAAGTAGTTGTTAAAAAAGTTTTGAGATCTCTATCTATGAGATTGAATTCTAAAATCTCATCCATAAAAGAGATGTCATACTTGAATTCTCTTGTAATGGAGTAGCTACATGGAAATCTCATAACCTATGAGATGAGATTAGGAAAAGAGAGTATTGATCCAAAGGAGGAAACATTTAAAGTGTCCAAGAAGACTAAGGAATGCTAAGATCACCAAGAATGTTCTAGTCGTGAATTTGATCAAGAGTTAGCTCAATTTTCCAAAATATTAAAACACGATTTAGGTAAGTATGAGAGAAAGTTTCCCTTTAAATGCTTTGATTGTGGAAGAGTTGGGAATTTTTCCTCTAACTCTCCTTATAGGGAAAATCTAGAAAATGAAAAGGATCGAAATCCCATAAATAAAGCTCAAATCTCAAAAGAAGAAATCCTTCAAGAAAAAAGGGCTCTACTCCAAAGAGGAAAATTTTTCATCAGAAGCAAACAATGATGATTCTTCATAAGATAAGCCTAATGAATCCCTACTCATGGCATTCGAAGTTGAATCTAAACCCAAGAATAACTCAAACCTTGAGGAAGAAGAAGAAGGAGTAGAGGATCTTGAAGGGGAACCCATTAGTGTTCTTGATGAGTTAAAGAAGGTCGAAAAGAAGAAAAGGTGACTAAAGGAGTAGTTGTTGCAAGAAAAATAAGGAATCTACAATTATGATAATGAGGAGCTTGTTTATCACAGAGAAAAGCAGCAAGAATCTATTAAAATCAAAGACAGTTTAACACAATAATTAAAAAACATATAAAAGAACTATAATATCTAAATGATGAGAAGAAACTCTTGAAACAAGAGCTGACCAACAAATCGTAGGATATGGTTCCAAAAGCATATAAAGAAGAAATTCTCTCCCTAAAAGTCAAACTAAAGGAAGCAAAAATAAAAGCAAAGGTTTTGAATGAACTATTCTTTGAATGGAAAAAATAACTACTTGCATAATTTAGAGGCATAGATTGTATCTCTGAGAACAGACATTGGGAATTCCAAAAATGAGATGGATTTGAACAAAAAACTTACTAAATGAATAGAGAAATTAAATCACAGTTTGAGCAATCAAATTTCTCTAGTGAATAAGTCAGGTCTGGGATACTCTTAACCACAAAAACCTTATAAAGGAAAGATTACTTTCAAGTCCACAAGATTTAAAGGACCCCAAATCTGTTGGGTTGTGTTATATTCTTTCCACATAGTTAACAGGGGGTTTGAGGGGTACCCGTAACCCCACTTTATGGGGTCCGGGGCAGCGCCCCGGAAAATTTTGGTTTTGGACCCTATGTTAGATTGGGCGGACCCACCTATGGTTTCGTGCATGATTTTCGCACATGTTTTTTGGACGCGATGGTTTTTGGTCCATGGTATTGGATGCGATGGTTTTTTGGTCCATGGTATTGGAAGTGATGGTTTTTTCGGTCCATGGTATTGGATGCTTCGGCATGTATAAATATGTATTGTAACATTGAAAGGAACATAATGAAAAATCAAGCTGGTAGTCTCGGTTTTGAGATCCAGTGGGAAATCTTTGTGTATATGTGTTTTATGTGTTATGCTCTCGCATTTTTATTTTTCCTGTGATTTAGAATTCATATGCAGGTAATTTCTGTACGGGGTTAAAACCTACAAAATCTTTGAAAATGAAGATAAACCAAAAACAAGCTAGAGAAGCACTCAAAAATGGAGCAAGTGTGTTAATATCTCAAATATTGCTCCAACCAGATATGTAAATTAGCCAAGAAGACAAATAAGGTAAAATGAATCTGCTCAAGTTCATCAATTTTCAAATATCAGGTAACCAAAGTTGTTCTATGGAAAGAAAAAAAATTCATGCCATGCCTTTGGACATAGAACCATTAATTGTAGAATAGTTAAAGTTGAAAGAGATAAAAAATTTAGATCTAGAAATTATCAAAATCCTAGAGCTCATAACCCATTTTCAAGGAAGAGAAAACCTTTATCACCCATGATAAATGAAATCAAATGTTTCAAGTGTAATAATTTTGGCCATAAGAAAAGTGAGTGCAGAAGCAATTTTGAGTATCCCTCCAAACCTCATACCACTGAGCAACTAACACATTCAAGGAACATGAGGAACTAGAAGAAAAAGACTGAGAAAAATGAGGAATGTGGACTTGTTCTGTCTGCACACGATCAAGAAGAAAAATGGTAAGTATATAATGGCTTCTCCCTAGTCACGTGTTTAGAGAAGCCATTATATACTCGAGTGCAGGTCTTAACCCTGTAGAAGAATTACATACAAACAAATTCTTCATATATATATCTATATATATATATAGACACACACACACACACACACACACAATTGCGAGAACATAAAAAATATCCATGGATATTTTCTCTTGGAACCAAAACCAAGAAAACCAGATTGATTTTTCATTGTATTCCTTTCAATGTTGCATTACATTATATACATGTCGAATCATTCATACACCCCAATCCATTAATACTAGATTAGAACATAACCATAGTTCCCTTGACCAGGTCTACAAAATACCATAGGCATAAAACCATCATGCGCAAAACCATGGGCAGGTCCACCCACCATCCTTGGGTCCACTCAACTATTATTGGGTCCGCATAAAAAAAAATCCCAGGGCACTGCCCCTAACCCTGTGAAAACCCCCCAGTATGGAGGGCTAATTCCCCCCTGTAAACCCCCCAACAGGGGGGCTATTTCCCCCCCTGTGACCCCCTTATTGTGCACAACACAATGTAACAACACCTAGGACTAGTCATGGAAAGAATATAACACATACCCAACATTCTCCCACTTGTTGTTTTCTTTGCACACAGGGGGTTGCAAGAGTGCACAACCATTGGTCTCGGGCTACAACACCCATTGTTTCTCTACACTAAGAAAACTTCTCAATGCTCATAGACTTTGGCAATTCATCTACAACATTCTTCAAATTTTCCACCTTTATCAACAATACTTTTTGTCTTTAACCATATCCCTCAAAAAGTTACACTAAACGTCAATATTCTTTGTCTTTGAATGATAAGCAAGGTTATTTTCCAAGAAATTTGCACTTTGGCTATAATATTCTACCCTTATAGTTTGTTTCCCTTATACCTCATACATGAACACAATCTCTGCAACCAAGTTGCTTCCTTTACTGCATGAGTGGCTTCGATGTATTCAGCCTTTGTAGTTGAAAATGTCGCTACAGATGGTCTCTTTCTCATCCAACTGATTTCTCCTCCAAATAGTTTAAACACATGCGCACTTGTATATATTCTTTGATCTAGTTGTCCAACCCAATTTGCGTAACAAAGCCACCTATATCCAAAACTCTATCCAATCCTATTATTTCTTAGTAGCACAAATCAAAATCACTAATACCATGCAAATACCTAGAAACTGCTTCATTGTTGTCCAATGCTCCTTCCCTAGTTTTGACATAAACCTGCTTAATACTCCCACTGCATGTGTAATGTCTGGTCTAGTACAAACCATTTCATACATCAAGCTAGCAACTACACTCGCATATGGGACACGAGACATGTCATCTTCCTCTTCCTATGTCTTGGGGCACTACTCAACATATAAATTTACACCTATAAGAATAGGAACCTTCACCAATTTACTATCCTGCATATTAAACCTATGCAATATTGTCTCGACATACTCCTATGGTTTAACCAGAGTTTCATCTTTGCTTGATCTCATTTAATTTCCATGCTCAAAATATAGTTTGAAGCACCAATATCCTTCATGTTGAATTTAGAGGACAATTGGGTATTCAAATCCTGGATAATTTATTTTTCACTTCCAATCAGCAATATATCATCGAGCCCAAAAATCTTAATCAAGCAAGTGAAGACAAGATCTAGGTGAAGGAAATGAATGAAGAGTTGGACCAAATAGAGAAAAATGACACTTGGGAGCTTGTCCCTAAACCTAAAGACAAAAACATTATAGTCACCAAATGGGTCTTTAAGAATAAGCTAAATGAGGACGGACTTGTGATAAGGAACAAAGAAAGGTTATTATGAAAAGGGAATGCATAGATATAAATAATAGACTTTGAAGAAATATTTTCCCCTGTTGCAATATTGGAAGCCATCATAGTGTTCCTAGATTTTTCTATCCATAAGAATATGAAGGCATATCAAATGAATGTGAAATCATCCTTTCTCAAAGGAGATCTTGAAGAAGAAGTATATAGAGAACAACCAGATGGGTTCAAGCTCCCTGAAAAACAAAGATTATGTGTGTAGACTGGTCCTAAAGTAAAAAATTAGCCGTTAATCTTTTTTAGCCATTGGAGTCTCTGCTCAGACTATTTAACATGCTATATTGGATCTGTTTCTTCAACTTGTCTTGACGATGAACCACACTAGTTGGTTCAAAACGCATCGACAAAGGTCTTTCTATATTGATTTTCGCCGAAATTGTTCTTATAACTATGATGGATCACAGAAGCCTCAATTCTACCTTGTATGGGCTAAAACAAGCCCCTAGAGCTTGGTATGCCATATTAGACAGACATCCTCAGCAATAAGGTTTCAAAAGAGGGACAGTCGATAGCAATCACTATATTAAATTTGAGGATGATCATTTGGTAATTATTGTGGTTTATGTAAATGATATTATATTTGGCAGTGATTTGGAACCGATGGGACATCAATTTTTTGAGTTAATGTAGAAATAATTTAAATGTCTATGATAGGATAATTTCCCTTCTTCCTTGAACTACAAATTACCCAATCTAAAAATGGTATCTTCATTTCTCAATCTATGTATTTAAGAGAAATATTGAATAAATTTGGATGGAAGAGTGCAAGCAAGTTAGTACCCACATGGTTGCTAGATGTAAGCTATGTAAAGAAGATGATATCGCTCTCATAAATAGTACAGTCTACAAAATGAGGATGATACCCCTCTCATAAATCGGACGTCTACAAATCAATGATTGGAAGTTTTTTGTAGCTAAATGCCTCAAGACCAAACATAAGTCAAGCAGTAGGCTTGGTGTCCAGATTTCAAGCCAACCCTAAAGAAACCCATGTCATTGTTGTAAAAATAATTTTTAAATACTTGAAAGGCACAACAGAAATTGGTTTATGGTATGCTAGAATTAAATAATTTAAATTGAAATCTTATGATGATGTTGATTGGGCTAGTAGCTTCGATGGAAATAAAATCACCTCTAGAGAAACATTCAATGTGGGAAATTGTATTATGTCTTGGGTTAGAAAAAACCAACACTCAATCTCATTATCTATAGTAGAAGTTTAGTACATTGTTGTAGCCACTTGCTGCACTCAAATTTTTTTGAAGAGGAAAACCTCAAAAGACAAGTTAGAGTTGAATGATTCAATTCCAATCATGTGTGATAACACTAGTGCTATTAACATCTCAAAAAATCTGATCATGCATTCAAATTAATTTTCATTTCTTAAGAGAACAGGTTGTTGCTAATGTTGTTTGACTTGAATATGTCGCCACTAATGAGAAACTTGCAGATATATTCACAAAGCAACTAGCACGAAAATCATTTGAGTATCTCAAGAAAAAATAAGGAACTTTTTCTACTACAACCAAATGACTCAATTTGAACGAGTATTTGTAGCTACTCAACTTGTTGGTTCAATAGATGGCTAGATTTCAAGGTGATCTTAATATTCATGTTGCTCTTTATAGTGTCTGGGGTATTTTCTTTCATTTGTTGAATCCTTTTCCATTGATGTCAAAGGGGGAGAAGAAATTGTTGAGTGGTACGATAATTATAAGTGCCCAAGGGAGTGTAGAGATGGAGATGAACCTACTTGGTTTCAGGGGGAGCTACTACAACAAGGTATAGAAATGTTTCCATCAACACCAAATGAGGATATTATTGGGCATAATGTTGGCATTGATTTCAAATAGGTTAGAATTGAAAATGCGTGGAGTGTCAATTTCAGGGGGAGATTTTCGTAGCTACAATTTTTAGTAGAGAACCAACATTGCAGCAAGTTAAGTGATAAAGCTAAAAAAATTACAACTATGGTGGTTAGATGGCCTAGGCTTTGAGGGAAATATACCTCATCAAATTAGCTCAATTGCTTCTAAAAATAGATAGATTGATAGCGCTCATAAATATCTCTCCAACAGTATGTTGAAGTCTTCAAATGATACCCTAGATCAAAATTTATTGTAGATCAAAGGTGGAAGACCAAAATTTCAAAGTTTTCAAAGTTAAGGTTGATGACAAGGGTTCAATTAGTGCTAGTTTGTGAAATTTGTGCTAGTTAGTGGTAGTGGTGGAAGCTGAAGGAACGGGTGGCTTGCCACATTACCATGATGGTTTCAGTATGCAGCAGTAATTGGTATAAGATAGTGAGCATGGGGACCCCATGGACATGTAACCTTGATGGTTTCTCCCTAGTGGGATCCATGTTAGTTTGAAGTTTTAATTATAGGGATACGAGACCCGAGAGACAAAAATATTCCCATATGTTGTAGTGAAAACTTTACTTCCTAACCGAAGGCATTTTGACACCATGGAACAATCAACAAAGAACACATGGAACATTTTGATTGGACAACAAACATGGCATGGAGGCGTGGTGGCTAATGATGTCAGCATGGTATGACCCTATCAAGGGATGACAAGTGGCATGAATTTTGGAATTTTTGGGCAACCAAGTGGGCTAAACATAGGTGATACATGGCACTTGTTAGCAAGTGACATGTGGTAAGGGAGAATAGGTGGAAGACAACGTGGTAGACAAGTCAAGAGTGGTGGACAAGACACCTAGGTGATCTTAGGCATAGACATAGTGGTATATAAGTCATCCTGATAGTTTTCCTATTCATCCATGTGTGCAGCGTGGTCCCACAGGGACATGTAACCTCGATAGAATAACCCAAGTGGGTTCTAAATCAACACCAAGTTATATGGCTAGGGTGATAGGGTGCCAAGAGAACGTGGCAAGCTAAGTGGCCAAAAGCAGAGTTTGTTGGCACAAGTTAGCACAAAGGTTCCCACCTTGACAATTAACCCCAGAGGATAAATCTTGGAGATTTCAAAAAATCTCCATTATATTTAGTCAGGGTAAGGAGACCAAGTATGGAAATTTCACAACAGATAATGTTCCATCAAGTATTGAAATGTGTGCCTTGGAGGTGGTTTTGGGGTGTTTTATGTGTTATGTGATCGAGGGCCTTAGGTCTTATTACAATGAAAAACACCATGGGTATGTAATGAAAAGTGTAGAGGGCTTATAACTTATAGGCTTGAATGGGTTGGTAGCCATTTTAACAACATGTGCCATATTTGGAAACTATACCAAAAATTAGTTGTCCACCATCTTTGGATGAATGGGTCGACAATTGTTTGTTGTGCACAATTTGAATACGCCAATTTTTACTAATGGAGTAGGTGAATTTCGTTACTTAAGCAATGGATTTCCTCATATGATCTATATAGAATTAGAGTAGACCCTCATTCTCAAGAAGAGTGCAAAAAGTCACAGTACGCCCTGAGCCATACATAATTGAATGAACCAAATCCTTATGAGACGGATGCAATAAAAGTTCAAATCTTCTATAGGGAACAAATTGAATAATTAATGGAGAGCCATGATGTTTGTACAGGAATAATTTAATCGTGGTACTCCTTGAGCTTGTAGGTTGACTAAGATTTAATTCTTAGTATGTGCAAACTCTCAGAAGCCCACTCTCTATTTAATATAGTTGCAGTGGTTGAGAAACAGTATAGGGAAGAATGATCCATCATGAGAGTAAGTGTATGTTGTTAGTGAGTTGATAGCATTGTGTAAAAAAGGAGTAGATTTCACTTAGGAGATGAGTTTGAGCGACTATGTGCCAATGTTCTAGTTGTGAAAAGAAGAGAAGAGGGTTCAATAGAATTTAAGAAGTAGACACAAGGGCAGTTGATTGTGTGTATACAGAGAAAAGAGGAAGGAGCTATAGAAGACAATAGACCACATCATTTTTTTTATGTAATAGAAGTAGGCCATTTTTCTTAGTCTGAAAATTGTATGAAAAATAAGACATTTTCCTGAAGAATGTAGGTGCTTTAGATCATAAGGCTTGGAGCCTCTAAGTATGTTATGTATTTCTGATTTGAAGGGGGTTGTGGCCTCCTATGAGTATGTTCTCACAAATATATCATGTAATTAGAGTTGGTTCCTTGATCATCATCATAATATAAAACAAGATTTGGTGTTTTTTTCTCCCAGAAGGGTTTCCACATAAATCAATGCATTCAAATAGTATATGAATGACTAGTATTTGATGTGATTGTTTGAGTGTATGCAACCGAAATTTCAAAAGATCATTATAAAAAAATTATAAAAGAGTTAATTATAGATTCACCTTCCCCCCTCAGTAATTCCTTATTCCAACAATTGATATCAGAGCCTGGCTTTTTTAGGAGCAGCTCAACCACTAGAAGGTAGATCTTTAAGGAATCATGTTTGGGCAAGAAACTAAGGATGCCTACTCATGAAAGATACTATTTTTTGATGTTGCAAACTATATATTTTGGAAGGTTATGATGGACACCTATCTCATGTCCATAGGAGTAGATTTTGGAGCTTTGTGTTAGTTGATTATGTTATCCCAAAATCCCCTCCTATAGGTGCAAATGTTAAAAAGGTTTATGGGAACAATTCAAAAGCCAAAAATGTCATTCTCTTTAGTCTTGGTCAATATAAACTAGTAAATTTAATGCATTGGAAGTCAAACAAGGAAGAATGTGACAAACTTAATAAGAGTTATGAAGGAGATGGGAAAATTAAGCAAGCTAGGCTTCAAAGCTTTGGAATGAGGTTCGAGAGATTGAGAATGAATGAAGAAGAAAATATAGTGATAATATTTCCTTAGAGGGTGGAAACATGATTAGAAGGCATGGTGAGGATCTCAAAGAGGTAGAAATTCTTCAAAAAAATTTCAGATCTCTACCTATGAGATTCAATGTTAATATCTCAGCCATATAAGAGATGTCATACTTGAAGTCTCTTACAATGGAGCAACTAATGGAACTCTCATAGCCTATGTGATGAAATTAGGAAAAGAGAATATTGAGCCAAAGGAAGCAACATTTAAAGTGTCCAAGAAGTCTAAGGAACAAAAAATCACGAAGAATGTTCCAGTTGTGAATTTGATCAAGATTTGGGTCAATTTGGCAGAAAATTAAAACATGGTTTAGGTAATTATAAGGGAAAATTACCCTTCAAATGCTTTGATTGGAAGAGTTGAGTATGTAACTCCCCCTCCCACATTTACCCATTTTCACCAGCCTATTGGGGTAAACATGAGAGGAAGAGCTACTAAGACATGACTCAACCTCCTAGATCACCTTAAGGAAATGGAGTCAACTAAAGAAACCTTATTGACCTTCCTCAAGAGCTAAAGGACCCCTAGGAGCTAAATAACCACTCCAGATGCCCAAACATTGAGCTAGACTGCTTTTTCACTAACCCAGGCTACTAATTGCATGCATAAGCCTGCATCCATGTGACTGTAGGCCTCCAGTCGCATGCATAAGCCTGCAAGGTAGCAACTACAGTCCCAATTTCTCAGTTTTGAGCCTGCAACCACAAGATTTATGCCACCTTTTCAGGGATAGACTCCAGATCATTGCCCAAAACTTGATGATACTTTCCAAAACAATAAATGACACAAGGACAAGGACTATAACACAAAACTTAATCAAGGAATTGACCTAACCAAGCCTAACTATGACATTCATTTCACCAAACATATTGAGAACATGAAATATATAGGTCATGAATAAACTGAAATCCTTTTCCAATTTCTTCTCAGCCATAATAAACTGAAATGAACACCCACTAGGATGTTTTCACCACCATTCATCTTGGAATACGTGTCCCATGACCTTGGTCTTATTTTTCCTTTATTAACTTTATTACATGAACTTTTAACCTGGGGTTGTTATAGACCCCTCCCCCTTAGCAAACATCATCCTCGGTGTTCAATGACACTTATAACCAGCAAGACCGCTGAAAACCAAAACATACTTCCTATGCAGCTTTATAACCTAGCTCGTTGCAGTATTTACAATGACCACTATTGAAACATGACAATCATATCATTAACTAGAGATTTATAACACAAGTCATTACAATATTTACAATAAAAACCACATATACTTATGCACATTTTCTTCAACCAGCAAATAACCATACTTTCTATGGAGCTTTATAACCAGAAATTGATACAGTATTTACAATAATATAGACAAATACACATATGCACATTTTCTCCAACAAGAAAATAAAAGGATACGATGCCTGGATCTGCAACAATGGAATCCAGAGGCTCACACCTCCACCCTCAAAGTAATACCAAGATTCACCTCCTTCCTAGGAAGTCTAAAGTCCACTGCCAAATTCAAGCCTACATCCAACATCCAGCGCTATGATCCTTGCACTACCTATTCCCTTAGTGAATAGTTACCAACTCATTGTTCCAGGGCACACTCCCAATGTGCATCTAATTCCATCTAGCAATGTGAATGAAAAAAACAGATTCATTCTCTGACCTTCACTTCTCTACTACATAGTCCCTTGGGCAATCCATTCACTCCCTTCCATGCAATCACACACCTTCCAAGTTTCCTTACATCCCCTTTTCCAGGTGATCCATCCCTTGGAAAGGTTTCCTCACATGGGAAGGTCCAAAAACAAAGGCATATCCCTGCCTCAAAACCATCATATTGTTCATAGTATGCTCATGGAAATTAGTGGACACTATTGGGTGCTAGTGTCCCATAATGGCCCTACACTTGAAGTGTTTTACCAACATACTGTTGCATGTTCCAATTCCCTTCACTATTGCTACTAATTCTTGCAGACAGTTCCAACCACCCAAACTAGGCATTTCCATGCTTTCTTGTACCAAGCACATAAATTCCATTAGAATCAAAACTAATTGAAATAAATTCAAATCATACCTCATTGATAGCTTGACAATAAGGTACACCTGCAACTTTTTTTAATCCCCGTCACAACAAGTCAAACTAACTCTTCGATCAAATCATCATGTATAAACATATCACGTCTGGTTAGTTAAAAACTTAACCGTCATAAATCAAATCATAAATCACATGTAACCATCATAAATAAAAGTCATAGATCACCTGCATAATTAAAATTGAAATAAAATACTTATACTTATCTTTCAAATGGTTCTTTGCTTCTGCCTTTTTTTTTATCCTTTCCGTACACACACTAGATCATTTTCCAAACCCGGTAAGCACCTAGTGCCTTATCTTCTCTTTAACCACTTATACACACTGGTTTGGTTTTCCAAACCTGGCAAGCACCTAGTGCATTTTCTTCTCTTCAAGCAACAAAGAAATCTGGAGACTAAATCGCCTCAAGCCTCAACATCAGCAACAAGGGTATCTCGAGACTAAATTATCTCTACCCTCAATAGAAACAAGGGTATCCTGAGAATAAAACGCCTCAACCCTCAACATCAGAAACAAGGGCATCCTGAGACTAAACTGCCTCAACCCTCATTAACAATAAGGGTATCCCAAGACTAAACCACCTCAACCCTCAACATCAGAAACAAGGGTATCCCGAGACTAAACCATCTCAACCCTCAATAAAAACAAGGGTATCCCCAGACTAAACCGCCTCAACCCTCAAGATCAACAACAACAAGGGCCTAGACAGTCCCATACATGTCTATCCCATCACATTGTACAACACATACACATACAAAGTATACAACAAAACGCATACACCTACATCCGATGTACAACACAACACATACACCTACACCTGGTGTTATACACGTACACCTGGTGTACAACATCACACATACACCTATACCCGGTGTACAACACGACACATACACCTAAACCCGGTGTACAACATGACACATACACCTATACCCAGTGTACAACATAACACATATACGTACACACCATACAATACCACGAATACACACACTATGATACAACGACTACACAATACACATAACACAATACCAGATGTACATAACACTACTTACACAATGTGTACACAGTATCACATGTATGCAACACCACATTCTCAATGTGTGCACAACACCACATGTACACAACACCATATGTACATAGCATTGCATATACAACATGTACATAGCACCATACTATACATCCAGAGACCACACTCACTCTACCAGGCAAACTTGCTTCTAGTATCTTTCCGCTATCCATGCTTTTCCATCATGCCACAGATCACACTGCTTTCATTCCATTGATGTATCCCTCGACATTACTTGACATAACATAAACATAGACATAGTATAATCACACAATATCAATTCATATCCACATAATACTAACCTCATATATCTGTTAGGGCTACTCTTTTGTTGGCTTAGGTTGGGTTGACCCAGGTTCGATATTTTATTGTGCACCAACAAAACCTTGAATCATTGGCCCTTCCGGCAACGACCTATAAGCATGTTGTGAAGACAAATCTCCTCTGCAAATAGAGGTGATCTCTCTAGCCCAATGAGTAGGTCTATCAACAAACTAAACAAACTAACATACACATTCCTAGCTTATATTTAATGAATGCATAGAGGAGGAGAAACCTACCTTGCTTATATTTACTAATGCAATTAATGAAGGAAAATCTTTCGATCAGCCCCGGAAAGTGGAATTCCCTTGCATGTTATGTAAGGGTGACCACATTCTTAGAATTTTTCATGATATTCCAAAAGTCTTAGAAGTGTGGTCCACAGGTTCACATCAACCTTTGTCATCAGCCTCTAGAGTTCATGTTGGTGACAAACCCTCAACTAGTAACAATGAAACTCATGGGAAAAAGGGAAAATTCAAATTTCTTTGTAAGTTGTGTGAAGGTAATCATCCCATTCACCTTTTTCCTCTTATGTATGAAGCTTCCAAAGAGTTGGAAAACCTTACTACTTCCCAACCTCGTATTTCAGCTGGTTATCGAAAGCTTTCCCCTAATCCTTCGCTAGTTGATCCAGTGATTGATCAAAAGTAATCTTTAGTCAACCCCACTCTCTCTGAAAGTGAGTCTCGTGAGTCCATTCTCAATCAACCATTGGTTGAGAAAACAATATACTTCATTCCATCTTTAGTTAGTCGTACCTTTCAAGTAGAGAGTGAACCACACACTGCTTAGGTTCTTCTGGTTTCTTTAGTTTCGAATGAACTAGAAGGAAATCCTCCCATTCCCTAGGTGCACGAGAGAATTTCTCATGTTCCCATAGCACAAGAGGGTAGCTCTCACATTCCTACGACACCCCCTTCAAGTAGTTTAGTCACTTCTTTTGATTGGAGTCTGCTGGCAAGATATCACCTTCTGTCTTATGTGCCTTTCCAGATTACAGTATAGGATTATAATATGGTCATACCAAGCACAGTTATATACAAGGGCACATCTGTTACTATTCTGTCTTCAACTACTTAGCAAGCTTTAAGTTCTCCGCAGCTTGTCCCCATCACCCAAAATCTATTAGCTTTTAATAGAGGAACCAGTCAACCATTAGGGATCCTTCCTAAGTTTCCTATTACTTTGGGAGGAAAGACTGCCTATATGGACGTGATGGTTGTCTAAGGCCCGTTAGATTTTAATCTACTCCTTGGGATTTTAATCTCATGGGAGCTCTTATCTCTTCCCTCTTTCGAATGATGTGTTTCCAGCATGAAGGAAGCATTATGAGCATTGATCAACTTACATTAATTGGTCCTAAATTAACTCCCAATCAACCATCATCCCTAAATGGTTCTTATGTGTAAGTGGTATCAACCCCACCACAAGTTAATTATTTGACCACCTTTTCCATGCCCACATCTATTGATGATCTAGTAGGTGATGTAGTACGCCATGTACTGGGGGCATTGGAACCCGATTTTTCCATTGGATCTCTAGACATGTATCCCTTCCAGAGTGTTGTTCTCCCATCTCATGAGAACCTCTCGGAAGCCATGGCCTCTTTTGGTCTGTGAACAAGGGCCATGAGGATATTTCTTTTACCATGTCAGCCTCGTTAAAAAAAGAAATAGGTCCCATGAGCAGAGTTCTTTTACTTGTGTCAGGATCGTTAAAAAATGAAAGAAGGTATCATGAGCATGGTTCTTTTCTTGTGTCAAGCTCGTTAAAAAATGAAACAAATCCACTTCCAATTCGAGTCTTCAACTAAATCTCGTAAAATCCTAATCGAGTATTTCACTTGATCTCGTAAGTGAACCTTCATTACATCCACCTATCAGTAACTCGTATTCTACTTAGGTGAATGAAATGAAGCTTGGGGGGAATTTACCTTTAATTGAGTCATTATACTAGGGGCATGCAAACTTATCTCAAGCATAGTTTATCTTTTTTTCAAGCTTGTGTAAAAAATGAAACCATATCCAAGCATAGTTTTTTCCCATGTTTCAAGCTTGTGAAAAAATGTAACCATATTCAAGTATACTCATGATAGTTTCTCATGTTTCAAGCTTGTTTAAAAATGAAACCATTCCCACTTTACCTCTTGTGGTTTCCATATTTATCAACCTGTTTTGCTGGATGAGCCTTGGTTTTTTCATTCCATCGTCACTATCTCTTTGGTCGACCATATGCTTTCACTTGGTTGTTTTACCCTTGCCTGGGGAACCTCTACAATGAGTGGTCTTATTAGCCAACCTCTTGACCGTTACATATTTTGAGCAGTTCCATCATCACCGAAACCAGTTGCTATCATTTTATACCACTTGTTCCTCCAGGAGGAGTTATCTTTTAGCTCTTTTCTGACTCTTGAAATATGAAAATATTGTTGAGCACTTGTATTTTAGAAATCATAAAAGTAAATGAAAAGACATCCACTCAATATAAGTTTAACCCTTTTCCGAACTTAGATAGACTATTGTATGAAAAAGGAATACCTTAGTCTAACATGGCTAAGCGGTTCTCTTAGATATTGTTTTCTACATTTTCAGGTTCAAGACACAATTTACGAAAAGGGACATTTGGATTTTTCTCTTCCACTTCTTTTTCAAACTCTCTAAACATGAAAAATATGTCGAGTTTCCCCTCTGTCAGACTCGTTAAACATAAAGGACGTAGGACTTGTCACCATGACAAGGTCGAGTTTCTCCTTCCTAGGGCTCATAAAACTTACTTGGATGGATTCATCCGAAGGGTGAACTTATATGGCAAGCATATGTTATCCCCTTCAAGCTTGCAATAAAAAATAATGGTGGGGGAAAAAGTGAAAACGATCATCTCTTGTATTCTATAAAGGCAGCATGTCGCTCTTGAACATGACACTAATATATTGCTCATGTCGGGTTTGGGACATCCTCACTTAGTTACTTTCCTGCCTCGGTTTGGGAAATCCATTTTACCTCTCATTCGATTATACCACTTCTTCTTTATGACCTCTGATCCTATGTTGAGTCAAATGTTTCCAAACTCCAGAGTCGTGTCACCAATGTGTTCAAGAGAAGTCCTATCTGTATTTCTTTACCACTTATACATTATCTGACTTTCTTCCACATTCCTGGATCACGCTTATCTACTCTACTACATCCTTTTGTTTTGTGTCAATGATGTGGTATTCATTATGTCCCTCCTTCGATGCATCACTTCCTGTCAACTTCAGCACATTATCTGGGAAGATGATCTAGAAACTCCCTTTCGGTACCTTAGAGCTTGCATGCCTCAATGGAAATTTCTTCGCATTCGATGACAATTTTACATCATTGACCTTCGATCGAATGGTTCCATGGGTGTTCAACTTCAGCTTCATAATTCACACTTGTGGATTGTGCTGATTGTACCTTCAGATCCATTATCATTATTGGTGGTTTCTCTTGTGCCTCTTAACGGTTTACAACATTGACCGGTAATCGAGCGGTTTTCTATCATGTTTGACTTCAACACATCTATTCACATGTTAGAATTCGTACGTTGATCAAGCTGAGACGGAGCGCAAGACCCTGGTTTTTGTCTGATAGAATCTAGGTTGCGTGGAGTTATGAGTTATCCATGATTATATACATGTTTTCCTCTATACCGATCACTGCAACCATATCATGGCTCCATATATATGATCCTCTTTATTCGGATGGTTGCGACCATACCATGGATCCATACCCATGATCCCTTCTATTTGGATGGTTTTGTCCATACCGTGGATTCATGTATCATTATATAGTTATTCATGTATCACTAGGCATGCTTATCATAGATGTCAGATATGTATATGTATATGTATATGTATATGCTTGATTTTCAAGTCTCCTGGTGGTGTTTTCCTAGTCCTTGCATTGACTTGTAAATCATCTCAGCCATCACACATTATTCAACCTTCATGCTTTAGGGGGCATCTGTTACATAATATTTTGTCACACCTCCTCTTCACTTCTTGTTCCATATCCCGAAGTGCCAAAACATTGAAAATTGTGCAGCATATCCATCATGATATGCATATCAAAATCTCCTTGAAGAACCAAAGGAAAATTGTCCTTAGTCAATTCTGAAGAAGGTTAACTATAACCCTAATTTTTATGGCCATTGAATTTTGCTCCACTACCTGCCCATGTTGATGTCAGGTTGCTCTGCTTTAGCCTAGCACTGCCAACTTGATTTTTGATATCAAAACCTGTGCTGAACCTCTTCTGGCAGGTTTTCCCAAACTGGAGGAGAAGCTTTGTGCACTAGAAACTTCGAGAATAGTCAGATGGATATTGGTTTTTGTTGATATGCTCTAGCTCTCCCATTTGGACCTCTTGATCTTATCATTATGGGCTTTCCCCTTGAGATGTGGACCTTCCTCCCTCTTTTGTGGATCCCTAACTCCCTTTCCCTTCCTATAAATCAACTCTCTTCCATCCCCAAATCGTTAGTCATTGATTGCTTGCATTCCTATACTGAGATTATGACCAAATGTTTCCCATTATAACTTGGAGAAGGAGTGCTTGAAAAGTCTTTGATTGAACTTGGACATCCACCAAAAGGAGGTCTCCAACATCAAGGAATTGGTTGTGTGCTCCCCTTTTTAGCTTATTAATATATACATCTGATGTTCACTTTCCATAATTGTGTACATTTTTATGTGTTTAGCTTAATACTCCTTGATCTATGAAGTAGTTTATGTTTGATGTATGCCATATATTCTCTTGTATCTTGTATTTATCTTTGATCTTTCTTGCAGGTACGCGGAGGTGAAGAACAAGTTATAGAGCAGGCCTGGAAGCAAAGGAATCAAATTCATCTTCAAAGGATTGAGCAATTAACATCAGAGCGAGGTAGGTTTCTCCTTCTCTCCACATTCATTAAATATAAGCTAGGAAAGTGCGTGTTAGTTTGTTTATTTTGTTGTTAGACCCACTCCTTGGGCTAGAGAGATCGCTTTTGTCTCTAGAGGGGATTTATCTTCACAACAGTAGATAATAATTCAGCCTTGTGAAGTGTCTCTATTATGTAGAAGAACCGGTTGAATCCAAGAGTAAGTGACAAGCCCAATTGACAAGGATTACTCAAAGGAAAGGGAGTAGAGATGTTGTAAGTTACAAGCTATGTAAAGGAATTACAAAGGGAAAACCCTTGACTTTCTTCCTTAATGATGTTTTTTTAGGGATAAAAGGGTTGGACTGTAAAAATTATAGAGGCCTGGGAATGCTTAATTGACTGATACCTAAAATATAATGGTATTGGTATACCCGATGAATGAAACATCTTATATGTACAAGAGTGCAAGGGGAAAGGACCCCTAAATTGTTACAAGAAGTATCTTGGGTTGATAAGTTTGTTTAAGATCATGAGAAAAAATTAATAAAATTTTGTTACATAAGCTTGATATGCTAAGTTCTAAATGAAGTTGCTAAATGCCCTTACTGAGTTGAATTCAGAATTGCTTCATGAAGGTAGATTTGAATAATTTATAAAATAAGCCAATGAAGACTTAACTGGACTAATCTAAATGACTATGTTGTGGAGTCCCCAAGCTATGTAAATATTGAGAAAGGGACCCCTTGAAATGACTTTTGTATTGATTGTTATACCTTTCCTTTGGAAAAGGTTGAATTGTTAAGTATCTTAAGCTTGAGCATGCTTGATTTATTACAAATATGTGAATGAAAAATTAAAATATTAAAGATTAAAATTTAGTGCATGTAAATAATTTAAATTGGTTGTCGATTAGAAGTGTTATAGCACATGTTTAAGAATAGTTTGATTAACATCCGATGTATGAATGAAATTTTACATCGAAAAAGGATGTGGACTATCCTTAGTAATTTAATATCAAAGATGTTGCATTGAAGAAAGATTTGAGGTAGAAAAGTTCCTTCAACCATTGAAAAGAGTCTTGAGGACAAGGACAAGGGGGAGCCTATAGAAGAATGCTAGAGAAGGAACCAGATGGACTCCTTGAAAACTTGTCAACTGACTATGCATAGTAATGGCAACCATGTAAGAATGGAAATCAGCCATACTACAACAATTGGTAAGTTTAAGAAATAGGGTAAGAATTCCTTCATGTTGAGTAGGTACTTTTCTGATATATCTTGCAATGGAATGCATGTATTGCATAAATATCCAGGAGGGGCATGGTTAAGGCGGAAATTTGTCAGCACATAATATTTGGTACAAATCTTAGAATCCTAAGTGGGTAATCTTGATGGACAAGATTTGGATTGGTGAGTAATACACTCACAAGTCAAAGGGCTCATTGGTGGATAATGCAATAAAGGGATACATGGATATGAATGATGTCCATAGTGCAAATCAAGCACACAAATATGAATTGTGACCATTTTAATATGTAAATGCATGCATATCATAAATTACTCAATGGAGTATGGTAGTATTATGGTTACATTACATATGATCATGATTTCTCAAAATTTCAGTGAAATATGTATATGTTTGATGTATTTATTGCATGCCTACTTGTATAGGACAAGTGTTAATGTGATTGAATGTCATAAAAAAGACTAATTAATTGCCAATATTTTAAAATAATTATGGATAACCAAAGTGAGTGGTGTGAATCCCTCACTCCCATACAAAGTAAAGTGGGAAAACTGACTCTGAGATGGATATCTCAGTGGATATATTAAAAATGAAACTCTCAGTTTGGAGCTAATTTTATTTTCTGGCATGAAAAGTTTGATTTCCATATGATTTTCTAAGATGATTAAGATGATATTGAATGATTTTTTAGTACAATTATGTCTCTTTCAATTTTCATAGTGTTTAGTTGAACATGATCAAATAATTGACTATGTGATAGCCTTGAAAACCAATTTAATGGCAATTGTAATGATATATTGAAAAAAATTATATACAAGAAACTAACATTATATGGTTGGTAAAAATGTTGATTGCAGGTAGGGGTGGGGGGGATTCTTTTAAATCTAGAAGGAATACAGGAAGTAAAGTATGCTTGGGGGCTTGGTCAAAAAATGAATAATCTAGCAGAAATGTATGGACTTTATCTTGGTCTCCAACTAGCCAAAGATATGGATGTCTCTTCGATAGTAATCATGGGGGAATCCATCATCACTATTCAACACCTTCTTAAAGGTTCTCTCTTGAAGAATAACCATCTATCCTTTCTCCTTTGAAAAATCAATGACATCGTGGAATCTTTCTCATAAAAGAATTATTTTCACATCTTATGGAGCCAAAACAAAGAAGCAAACTCTCAGGCTAACTGGACTTGTCTACTTGAAGTAGGACAATGTGAAGTTAATGGATCATTGGGGTTTTAATTTACCCCATGAAAGATTCTAATATTGTTATAAGACCTTCCCTTATTAGTTGGATAGTTTGAAAAAAATAGTATGAATATTATGCCATGAAGAAAGGTAAATATCCCCCTCCATCGCCCTAGATGTCTCCCACCTCCACAAGAAAATTTGGGTCTCACATCTGATGCCATGA
Organism: Pinus taeda; assembly: GCA_000404065.3. Classification (NCBI taxonomy): domain Eukaryota; kingdom Viridiplantae; phylum Streptophyta; class Pinopsida; order Pinales; family Pinaceae; genus Pinus; species Pinus taeda. The sequence continues at coordinate 72,980 of APFE031458115.1, read as the reverse complement.
TATCGTAAAAAAGTATGAGGTGGAAAACTATTAGGATGAAGGCCATGTGCCTATTTATTTAATTCATGTGGTGATCACTGGTTTCAGACTAAATTGAATTTCCTTCTCCACCTTTGTACAAATTTTGATGGATAATGGACAAGGAGAATCTATGCATCGCATGACTGATTCTCTTCCTGAAGCATGGGAATACATAGGACTTTGAGCTACAGTCATGGCAGGAAAAATAATGTCAAAGAGGAAAAGGATGGAACAAGAAGGTACCATTGTGCATCGAGGTGGTATATATACAAGTTGGTGGGCTTATTATTTTCATATTTCTACTGAGGCACAAATCTCCTTCAAGCTAGGGAACCTCCTACTTAGTAGTGGGAATATTTTTTGGCTCACGCCTAATTGGTCACTCAAGCAGGGAATCTTCTTGTTTTCTCGCCACTATGCTTGTTGTTTGATTAATTCCCCTTTGAGTGTGTTAGAAGCTTCACCTATTAAATGGGTTGTCTAATTGGAACTCTTAACTGAAGATTTTGCGGTTTCTAATTTCCTTCTACCACCTTTCACATTCAATGAAGTATTTCCAGTGGCTAGAGGCAATTATATGCAGGAGAACTCTCATTTGTTACATTCCCTCTCTCTCGTGAACTTGCACACTCTCCTATGGTATTTCTTTATTTGTGCCTTAGACTCTATATTGAATTGTCTCCTTTTTGGGTTTCCTTCTCTCTCATTCCCCATTGGTTTCGTTTTTGGATTTGTGTTATATTGGTCCCTCCACTATGGTATGCCTCCCATATCCACTCATTTCCTCGCATTCCAAATGTGTTTGCCTCTCTTTTGGTAATCTCTGGTTGCTTTGGGCTCTTACCCTTCATGGAGAACAAAGACATTCCCTCCTTTGCCTTTGGCCATTCTAGCCAATGTAATATTTTCCCTCATCCCCCAATGGGAATTCATGATGATAACAATGAGATAAAGCAATATATTTGTCATCAAATCGCTAATATCCTCTTCCTGATTGAATAATTGCAAAAGCTCTACACAAAGGTGAACCAACTTAAAGACAAGCTTAAACGGATTCAACGTCAATTTGTAGACATGCAGTATCAGACAAATGTAGTTGATAATCGAAGTACAACCAACAATGCACTTAGTGTAATTTTGGATAAGATGTCTATAAACTTGCCCACTTGAACTATTTTTGCATTATGCAAATGTATTTTGCTATGTGGCCAATTTTGTCAGCATATAGTTATAGCAAGTTTTGCATTATGTATGAACAAGGTAGCAGGCTAGATGTAATTTTTGAAATTCCCCTTATGATCTCTTTTGAAGATCTTACATCTTTGAACTAAAAGTAAGAATTTCCTGAGTATTTTGTTACAACCAGGTGCAAACTTAATGTTATAGTTACTAATTTTCGTCCAAAAAAAAAGGTAGATTGCAAATAAATGCCTTGGGTATCTACTGAATTGTAAAACCTTTATGAAGGATGAGTATATTATCACATGAAAAGATCCAATCATTATGAGAAGAGTCTCATGTTGTAAGACCTTTCTTCTATATGAAGCAAGTTTTGAAAATAGATTTTTGAATTGAAAATTTTATGATTTACCTCACAGGAATTGTATTCACATGTCATACATGAAAAGATGAATCTATACAAGGAGGATATATAATGGTTGTGAACCAAAATTCAAGGAAACAAGGCCTCTACAATGACATTGGAACCATACAACATGTCTTAATCACCATGAGTAATTGTTGGGTTGTGTTATATTCTTTCCACAACTAGCCCAAGTAGTTAACTGGGGGG
>APFE031458115.1:0-36715 GCA_000404065.3 Pinus taeda | reverse complement strand
AAAAACAAACTAAAAAGCTTAAAACGACAAAAACCTAAGGAAATGGTTATCTAAGTACATATAGTACACCTCACTTCGTCAGTTTACGAACCCCAGGTTGACAATATAAATAGCAATTTAGATCACACTAAATTGACCAAACACTAACTCCAGACACTTATGTTCCCATGACTACAAAGCATGGAAACATAATCTTTCTCATGATTAATTGATGTAACTTGACCCCTAGACCTAGCTAACTTGACCCCTTAGGATAAAAAAAAGACCATCTTTGTAACTATTTACAAATTTTGACATATTGAAAATGAATAATAAAAATTGTATTCCACAAAGACCTAGAACTTGATCTTCCACAAGATAATAGCCACACTTTTATGCTTTTGACAAATTTTGAAAGACAAAAATTATTTTTGACTACTATGACTATAGGATAATAACATTGCCTCCAATGGGGATGACGTCCTCCCTGTGAGGTAGCAAGAACACCGTACACCATGTTTTGAACCATTGGTCTTATTGCCTTCTTGACTTAACTCCAAACTAACTCAAAAAACTAATTACATTATGAAAAAATGGTTGCAGGCCATCAAAATCTTAGCGCCTTCTCTACGGGCTTCAAATTTTGATAACAACTACCCACACTTGCAATACTGAAAAGTAAATGATATATAAAATATAGTGATGAAATTAAGTTGAATTCAAGTGATGTGATGTTTAAGGAATTTTCCATTCATAGGCCCTTCAGCAAGAAACTCTCTCGTTAAATCTTGTAGCAAGTATGCATTGCTCCCTTGAAATGATGAAACCTTGAAAGGTCCCTTCAAAAGGTTTTCAAATTTACTATGATTCCCTTTTTCTTCTTTTCTAGTATCCCACTTTAAAACCATGTCATCAACTTGAAAGTCCTCAACCTTTGTCCTCTGATCAAATAGTTTCTTTATCTTTTCCTCAATTGTCTGAGTGTTGTTGTACACCTCCTCTCTAGTTTGTTGTAGCTTGATCATTTGGTTAATCCTCGTTTGAATGTCATTTGGTTTTGTATCCTCTTCTTATAATAATTTCATGACTAGAATTCCCAAAGAACAAGGGAAAATAACATATGCCCCATACACTAACTGGAAAGGAGACATACCAATTGATTTTTTGGTATTTATCTGATCAACCTAGAAAGCATAAATTAACTTTTTGTGACATGTTTTTTTGTCCTCCTGCAACAATTTCTTAATGATATTCACCAAGATTTTATTAGAGAACTCAGCTAATCCATTACCTTGTGGGTAATATGTTGTTGAGTTGCCAAGTACAATGTGGTATTTGTGACAAAATTCAACCATTCATTTAGACTTAAAGGAAACAACATTGTGAGTGATTAATTTTCAAGGAAAACCAAACCTTGAAAGAATGTTACCTTCCAGGAATTGAATGATGACTATATTCGTGGCTTGCCTGGTTGGTATCACTTATATCCACTTCGTGAAATAATCTATGTTGTCATAATCCATTTTTGTTGACCTGAAGATGAGGGATGGATTTCCCAAATGAAATCCAAACCCCACTCCTACAAAGGTGCCTACATTGCAATAGGTTTCAAGGGTAAGGGTAAGAGATTTCTCTTTCCTTGAAAAATATGGCATTCATGGAAGCTTGATACCCTTTTGTACACATCAAAAAATAAATTTGGCCAATAAAAACCAACCCTCAAGATCTTATTGGTTGTGGATTTCCAAAAAGGATGACCTCCAGAATATCCTTTATGAAATTCCTCCATAACCTTCTCGGCATCATGTTGAGTCTTGAAAATGTCCTTCATTTACATTACACTTTCACTATTATGTCCATTATATCACCACCATTTCACTACTATGTCACCACATTCATCTCACTTTCATTATCATTGGGCCACATTTATGTTTTTCCAATCTTTATTAATTCTAAGCCTTTTAAGTGAATTTGTGGTTAAAAAATAGGAAATAATGTGCATATGCTTATACTTAACAAATTGGTTGAAATTGTTGACATGTGTAGGTTGAAAGGAAGCTTCTAGAAGACCCTTATGTGGCACTCTAAGGCCAAATTCGAATTTGAGTAGAAAGAATCATGGGATCATGAGGATATGTGTCACATCTCCTAATTGTATTGAAACTCTAAGAAGACATGTTTCTTATCAGTTCCTATTTTGATTAGGACTCTAGAGGTAGAGGGAGAGATTCATGGACTCTCATTAATGAGATGGCTTCTCATCTTTTTGTATAAATAGGATATCTCTCTCCTTCATTTGTTAGTTCTTAAGTCTCAGTTTAGAGCTTAGCTTGTGAGTTCTTTAGCTTGGAGTTTGTAGTTCTTCCTTGGTGGCTTTTGAAAGCTTTAGAGAGCCTTGTTGTACTTTGTAATTTTGAAGAATTTGAATAAAGCTTTGATGTTCCCAACATGGAAGGAGATGTGAAGTAGATGTCATGGAGCATATTAGAATGTAAGGTAAAGTAGATTTTTTCATTTTGTAAATTTTGCTTTGATTTCATTATATCATTTGATTTCTTTCAAGTTTGATAGATTAGATTTTTCATTCATGCAATTTTAATTCATGCTAGTGTGTTCAACTGGTTGATTGTAGATTAGTAATGCACATATCTTTTTAATGACTAATGACATGATGGAATTATCTTGTCCTTCTGCTGATTTATTTTCTTAGTTCTAATTCCAGCACTGTTTATTTCTTTCAGTTTTGTTTTGTTCATTTACTTTTCTGCAAGATAGATATTAGACTACTCATGTTATTTTCAGTTAGCTCCTATAGCCAGAGTGAGTCAAATGGTGATGGATTGAAGTATGAATGCGTAGTTTGATATTAGTTTATTTTTCTGCAAGTTAGTGATTAGATTACTCATGTCATTTTCAGTTACCTCCTATAGCCAGAGTGAGTCGAATGGTGAGGGATTGAAGTACGAATGCGTAGTTTGATCTTTGTTTCATTTTATTCAATTTAGATATCAGATTACTCAATTTGTTTATGATTACCTCCTATAGCCAGAGTGACTCGAATGGTGAGGGGTCAGAATATGAGTTGATGTAATATGATTTAGTTTACTTTGCTTACAGTTTTTGAATTTCTTTAAGTTCATTTTTCTTTTTATACAGCAGCAAGGATACCGGGTTTCATAGTCACTAGCTCATTGTTTGGTTTAATTAGAATTTAGGTACATTTTTATTTTCTCTTAGTAATTGATTTCATCATTGCAAGTTTGAAAACTTTGATCAGTATTTCATCTTTTGTTTGATTGAAGTAGCTGCATATGTACACTTTTGTTTAAGTACTAATTCCATCAATAACTTGTTTTAAGATCTTTTGAAGTGCTAAGTTTTGGAAGTTACCATTAGGGACATAGACTTTGTCTTGAAATCGAAATCCATACTTGACCTTTAAAAGTATTCTTAAGACCTTAGAATAGGATTTATTTTGCATTAGATACTTTAGGAAACCAACAAAAACAAAACCCAAAACAAAATAAAATCTATAAAACAGCGAAGTAAGAAAAAGGTTAATTAAACACATATGGTGCACCACACTTCATCAGTTTATGATACTCGGACCGATAATTTATGTAGAGCAATTTAAGATGTTAAATTGACTAGACACTTCATCCTCCAACAAATAATTTAACAACACACCTCCTGAAACTTTGCAATAAAGAAACTAATTTATAATGCATAATTTTACAACCTTCAACTTCAGAAATATTTCTTTTGTTTTGGTCAACTCTGGAGGGGGTTGTAAATGTTGCAAAACATAAATAATGTTAGCATACCAAGTGGAAGAGAGAAACCTTTCAGATATATGATGAGTGGATTCTTCATTGATGTCATTGGACAAACAAGCAATAAAGTTTATGTCCAACACACTAAGATTCAAATTTTCCATCAATTTGGCCAATCCTTGACCATTTATCAACTTAGTAGGTTTAATACCCACGTCATACTCCAAAATTTCTTCTATCCATCTATCCCTTTGACCTTCAGGATTAAGATGTGTTAAAATTTCCTTCAAAAAAGTGTTGGGAACATATGAAACCACATGGGAATGGAGCACCTAGACACCAAAATCCTTCAAAGTCTTTACCAATGCATATGCTTGTTTCTCGATAATTTTATAATTGAGGAAGGAATCTCTCAAACCTCCATTGAAGAATTTTATGGGCTGCTCATTACCTTGTTGATTGTTCTACAATAGGACTATTGCAATAGTGTGCCCGGATGCAAAAGAAAAAATGATGAAATATTTACCATAATCCAAACTTTCCAAAACAAGAGTAGTAGTTAAAGCCTTTTTAATAGCTTCAAAATATTCCTTATTTTCAAGAGTCCATCTGATTTCACCTTCCTTCCTTAGCATGTTGGTAAGAAATATGATAATTTATGCTAAATTGGGAATGGACCTCCTCAAAAAGTTAATTCGACCTAAAAAATATTGTACCTCCTTTTTACTCCTAGGGATATCAATCTTCTGAATCACAACCACTTAGTCTGGATCAATTTTGATATCATCTTTTGAGATGATATGACCAAGAAACTTTCCCTCCTCCATTCCAAAATGGGACTTCCTCCAGTTCAAGGATGTGCCATACCTCTTACACTTTCAAAAACTTGTTTCGAATGTTTCAAATGATCAAAATCAGAATTTGAAAAAACAGTAATATCATCAAGATAAATGACAATAAACTTATCCTTCTCATCAGTGAATGAAATATCCATGGCCCTCTGAAAGGTGGCCCCTGCATTCATCAAACCAAATGGAATTTAGGTATACATGAAGGTACCCCAGGGAGTGATGAAAGTTGTCTTTTCTTGGTCATCAGGATGCACTAAGACCTTATTATACCCTGAAGAACAATCAATTGTGGACATCCTTCTCGAGCCAACTATCTTCTGCAATATATGTTCCATCTTAGGCAGGGGGTAATTATCCTTTAAAGATACCTTGATGAGATTTCTAAAGTCTACACAAAGCCTTATCTCTCATTTTTTCTTCCTCAAAGGTACCAAATTGGAAAACCATTTTTAAAATCTAAGGGGAACAATAATATTTACTTCAAATAGTTTTCTAACTTCATTTTCAATAAGAGGCAACAATAAAGGGTTTGTTCTTCTCAACTTTTGCTTAAAAGGTTTTCGATCCTTTTTTATTGGGATTCTATGCTGAATGATGCTTTTGTCACATACTTTTAGGTCCTCATATCCCCATGAAAAAATGTTTGAATACTCCCTCACTAGATCAAGGTATTTCTTTCTAACTTCAGGAGTCAAGGATTTTGAGAGCTTAACAAACTTATGATATTGTTTGATTCCTATATTGCAGTCTTCTACTTCTGTTTTAGAGGGAATTACTCTAGGTTTCTTTGCCACATCATTTTGGTAAAAAAATTCTTCAAGTGGAAAAAACCTTTTGGAATTGTGTTGTTCTTCAATTGAATAACATCCTTTTCTGCTATCTGATTTACAAATGAATCCTAACCTGATTCTAAATTATGTTGTTCATAGAACAATTTTCTTGATCTATATGTGAATTAGAAAACTCTTTAGTCATTTGGAGAAAACTAACAAGTTGTTTATCATCTTTCAAAACTTGCCAATACTTCACATTATTAGGGACTACTGGCCTATGTTTTACTTGTATTTCATATTTCCTATTAGGATAAATGGGAATCCTAAATGTACTAGCTGAGGTGGCCAATACATCAACAATTGCATTTTGTTCTCTAGGAATCAATGACAAATTATATTCAACAAACATTTGCAGCATCTCTAGGACAACATTTCTATAGGCCCTAATCCAAGGATTTTTCATTTGATACACACCTTTGATTTGGTTGATAACCAATTATGAATCCCCATGGACTGAAATTTTCTTTGCTCCCAACTCTTTCAAAGTCTGCATCCCTATAATCAATGCTTCATATTCATCAATATTGTTTATGGAATCAAAGGCCAATTTGTAGGAACACAACCTTGATTTTTCCACCTTTTGGGTCATTATCCATAATCCAACTTCAGCCCCTTATTTATTGATTGCACCATCAAAATCCATGTTCCAAAGGCCCTCTTCATTATCATTGTGTTCTAATTTTGTTTCCTGCAATTCACCTGCAGTTTCCTTTGATTTGTTGTCCCTATTTTGATCATCTTCCTCCAAACATAGATCATTATATAAATAAAGGAATCCATATCAGAAAGTACCAAATAAATAGGATGGTTTTGAGGTCTTTCCTTACCAATTACTATGTACTTCATCAATGTTTCTTGATACAAGCTCCTTGGCTCCCTAAAAATAGGGATTCTAGTGTATGACATGTCCATCTGTATAGTACCCTTCAATTTTGCATACCATGATCTTAACAGCAACATACCTAGCAACATACCTAACTTTAGGGAATTCCAGCCACAATTATGTCCATCACTAAGCTCTTCGCTAGGATTTGGGTGAGGGAGACCACCAAATCCTTAATCAAAACCAAGCATTTCACCTTACTTGAATCAAAAGAGAAAAGTTCTTTGTAAGGCCTTGTAACATATAAACCAAGTTTTTCCATGACTGTTGGGTGTGGGATACCTCAAGGAACATTTTGGGGCTTAAAGCCTAGATGTTGGCTAAAAATTGTAAATCCAATGTAAATACTCCACATTTTGTGGGCATGGAGCGCGAAGTTGTAAATGAGTCGTGGGGTTGTCCACCCTCAATTTTGTAATGTAATGTCAACTTTAGAGATCTACCCATGGTCCATGGACCATGGGATTGTATAAATAGAGCGAGGCTCTAAGTTGTAAAAGGAAGTCAATCTAAGTCAATGAAGGATGAAGAATTGAGTCTTATCTAAAGTGTAAGTCGAATCTTTGGGTCATAGAAGAGGATAAGGCTTTGCAGATGAGTGTCTAGAGGCCTAGTAGTCTGCAGCTTAGTGCGCGGAACCCTGCAACTGAGTGCGTGGGGTGAGTTGAGTCTGTAACTGTCGAAACATTAATAAAGAGTTTTTTTTGTATCAATCTGTGTAATTATTTCTTATTTTCTGCATTGAATATATTGGGTATAAATTCCATTTATGTTGTTTATATAGTGCACAAACATATCTGATTGTGTCGATTAGGTGAATGTGAGATAAAGTATCTGTTTATGCGAACTTAACTAACAATTGTGTGAATATAAGTAAGATACACAATGTAACTTGGGGAAATAGCATAGATCGCTACCCTAGTAGTGCAAAAGCATATTAGCCCCTGGTTAGGGTTGCGCGAAAGATTATCCTAATAGATTGTGTAGGTATTGCATGTTAGAACAGTGCACGAAGTGACCTGTGCAAAGGTAGGCACAATTGGAGTAAATAGACACCTTAGACATCTTAAGGGTGTGGAAACTTGGTTCCAGCATCCCCCCATACTGCTTCAAGTGAGACTTCAGTGCATGCATTGCGGACTGATGTTGAAAGGGCCAGTAGTGTAGCAATTTGTTTGGCTAATTAACTCCAAACCTGGGTCAGGCCCCAACAAGGCAACAATCACAACCTTCAGCAATAAGTTGTGTGATGCACCTGAATCTAACATTGCATTGGGTAGGATCAAATCACGCACATTCAAACTAACATAAAAGGGTGGGACATCTCCATCTTGAGAATCCCCGTCCACTTTTCGGCGAAAAAGCTTGATAGTGTCTAACACTTCTCCTATCTTCAATTATTTGACAATTTTGATTCTTATACACATCATTATTAATCAATTAATTAAAAGGAACGGAAAATTTGATCTCTGATATACCATTTTCCAAACTAAAAGATGACTGACTTTTTTTTACCTCTTTGGTGGCTGCATTTTTCTTTTCAAGGATTTCCTTTGGAGGATCAACCTTGTTTTGGCTGGAGGAAGGTGCATCTACTTGGGATTTCTTGGGAGAATTTATTGGGACCTTTCTATTTCTCAAATTATACTATCTTTATACCTCCATGATGGCATTTTGGTACCCCATCTTATAGTCTTCTCATTCCAAATGCATAATGTCTTCCTGTTGCTAAGAAAACATGTCTTGTTCCTCCTTTTCCAAAAATACATTATACCCTTCTTCACAAAAATAATGAATATGATCTTGACCTTCTGCTATCTTCTCATTTTCTACATAATTTTCTTGAAAAGGAAGCCTAATCTATTGCTGATCTCCTTGGCTTATCTGCTCTCTTTCTTTTATCTGCACTTGGGGCCTTAAAAAATTTATATTTCTAACTTGAGGAGGAGCTTGTTTATCTCTTCCAATACCTTTGTTAACTAGGTTCAACTTCTCCACAACTTATCCACTATTTTCACCATCACCTCTAGCTTGTTGTCTGAAGATGAAGCCTCCTCTTTATCTCCTCATTTTTCAACCTTCATTTTGGCCTTCTTGTTCAACAAATTGGCCTCTACCCCAACTGCACTTTTTTTCATATCTTCTAAAGTAGCTAGATTTATTTCCCTCAACTAATATGTAAGTTTTGCGTAAAAACCATCCGAGTCGTGAAGTAGTGCTGCGATAGGGTCCCTAGGGTTAGTTAACCCTATTTTTGTATAAGTTTTGTAAAAAGATGTAAAGTCTCCGCGAAATGGGGATGCAGAGAACGAATCTAGATAGGAGTCAAAGGGGTTTAGTCCCTTGTTTGGATAAGTAAATAGGTCAGTTTTGAGACTCACCCATTATCCACGGATCATGATATTGTATTGGAAATGCTATATATTTGAGTCATAGTGAGTCTAGAAGAGGTAACTAATAGTAGTTGATAACTGGTAGTCAAGATAGAGATTATTTTGGGCAAGTGCTAAGGAAGGAAGGCTCTGCTTCTTGTACTTAGGCAAAAGGGGAAGTCTCTTGCAGTTGAGTGTGCAGGAGGCTTTGGTAAGTTCATAGATAAGTGCGCGTACCCCTACAGCTAAATGCGCAAGGTAAACAAGATTACAATCTGATGTTGAAGATGAATAAAGATCGATTTGAAGAATTATCTTGCAATCTAAGAATTATTGTTGATTCTATTTATGTTATGATATTTCCCTTTATAATATGTTTCCTATGGAATAATGAATAAATGATGCGTATAACTACTGAATCTATATTATTTGTGCATGAGTTAAGTAATTATCTATTCTCACGAAGATAAGGGTTATTTCTGTTATGATGTCTGATGAATTGGATAGATCTGTGCGAGGGGAGATCTAGGGTTATTGATTGATGCACGAAAGTGGATAATATGCCTATTTAGGGTCCACAAAGACTGATCATAGGCCTTCGCGAAGGTCTAGAATCCGTTTTACTCGAGTTACTTTATCAGACCATAGAAGACTATTGATCTGCACGAAGGAAGATCTGAGCTAAAAAATATTAAGGCTACTTATCAAACTATCTCTAGATGGAGAAAACTGGTTCTAACATCCCCAATACTGCTTCAGGTGAGACTGTAGCCTATACAACGCAGGTTGTTGCCGAAAGGGCCATTAGTTAGGGTTTTGTTGGTTGGCACAAACAACTCTAAACCTAGGTCAGGCCCCCTTAAGCCAACAAATGGTTCTATTTCTGGGACTGAGATCTATCTAAGAGATGTGTGATAAATGGTTCCCTAGTAAGAAAGAGATTGACAAGTGGATTTATCGAAACGTGCATGCGTTTGATGCTCAAGAGAATAGGAGCCCTAAATTATCCAAGGAGTAGTGGTTGTAGAGATTTTTGTACACAGAAAATACCAACATGCTCTTCTATTTCTTCCCTGTAGAACTACATGATTGGTTGTCTAAATTAGATGATATTCAAGGGACGTGGAGGCTTGGCAGTCCTATAGTGTGGAATCCGGAGCTGGTACGACATCTGGAAGCATCAAAAAGTAATATTGCACAAGGCTACTGAGAAACGAGGTAGACTTTTATCTTAGTAGAAGGGTTACAAGAGTTTATAGACAAGTGTTATAATAAGGAAAATACCCTTACTAAGCAGCGCATAGTAAGAAATATTGGTAAGCACAAGAAGCGAACGGGGTGCGAGATGAGGTTGACTGCGCAAATAGGTGAATATGAAATGTCCCAGGTAATATTGGATTTGGGGTTTGATGCAAATGCCTTGCATAAGAAGACATGGGAAAGGATGGGGTTCTGCACTACAGTGGTCTCCTATTTAGTTGCGCATGGAAAATCAACACAATATTATTCCAATGGGCCGCTTATATGGTGTAAGCGTGGACATTAAGGGTGCAAGCTCGCTAGTAGATTTTGAGGTCATTGAAATAGTGGATGACAATAACCCATACCCCATGCTATTAGGAATTGACTAGGATATTGATATGAATAGAGTAACCAACTTTAAGAAGTGGAAGATGTCATTTGGAAAGAAGTCGCTCAGGGTTGTAGTGCCACTAGACCCTATAGAAGGAGCGCGTTATGCTTAACCTGTCCACGCCTATGTAGAAAGTGATGATGATTTGGATCATATATACAAGATAACAACACAAGATGAGGATTGGATCAATCCTACAGCTGATGGAAGAATTGTGTGGGACAGGGATAACTCTTGCACCTCAGATTTAGATGAAGAGCTTAAACACTTGAAGAATAATTTGCATGAAGTATCTATGCTCCATTGCAATATGATGACCAAGTCGCTAAGGTGTGTGTTGACTGAGGTAAGAAATATTCCCCATTTTGATGGATTGACAGATGTGAAACTATTTTTATAAGAATTTGAAAGGGAAGTACCATAAAAGCATCGATTCCAGGCACTGGAATTGGTGATGTGCACTACGCCTGCCCATTGGTGGGCACACACAAGGAGAGGTTTGTTGGATGGAAAGAATACAAAAGAATTATGAAGTTAATGTTTGGATATTCTAATAATAGAATGAAAGAAAAATATAGTGGGAAGGATGATTTGCGATCCTTTGGCATGGTGGACTAAGGCTTGGGGAATAGAACCACAACTAGAATGGGTGCATTTTCTATCATACGTTAGATACAATCACAATGAACTAGTATTTGGAGAGGGAGATTTGCCATGGAACAAATAAGTGGGACATTTTAAGGGAGAGTTGTCTCTTAACCTTCAGCTTTGAGGATGGGTTTGAGAGCATTGATGAGGCACTACAAGAGATAAAAGAAAATATCTTCATAACCCTAAAGGAATCAGTAGAATGGACTCAACAAGATTGGAGTACACAATTGTGCTATGTGATGGAATGTTTTAACATGACTGCTGAAGATGAAGAAGATGATCCATGGAATATCACCATTCCAGAAATAAAAGGACAATGTGAAGTCGAAGGACAGAAGGTGGCGAACCCAGATATATCAGAGCCTTTGAAAACTCAACAAGTAAACATTGGCTCTACAAAAGAACTTAAGTTTGTGAAGATAGGAGACTATTGGGACAAAGATACAGTTGATAAGGTAGCTAAGCTATTGCACAAGTACTAGGAATTATTCCCAACGAAGTTGTCAAATTTGAAAGGGATTATTGGAGATTTAGGCATTATGAAGATTACATTGAAGCTAGATGTGAAGCCTATTAAGCAGAGACCTTATCGGCTGAATCCAAAATATAACGAGGTGTGCCAAGAACTAGATAAAATCTTGGAAGCCAATATTATTGAGCCAATAGAAGAATAATATTGGGTAAGCCCAATGGTGGTCCAAGAAAAGAAACAGAAAGGTGAAATCCACATATTTGTAGATCCGCAGAAGCTGAATGATGCCTGTGCGCATGATCTATTTCCAACATCATTTACTAACAAAGTATTATAGAATGTTGGCGGATAGGAGGCGTATTTGTTTACTGATGGATTTCCGGGATATCATCAAATCAATATCGCACCGGAAGATTGAAGAAAAACAACCTTCACGATTGAGTGGGGTTTCTTTCAATATACAGTTATGCTATTTGGATTGAAGAACATGCCTGTAATATTTTCCCTGGTAGTGATCGTAGTGTTCAAGGAATTTATTCATAAATTCTTAGAGGTGTGTTTTGATGATTGGACTGTGTTTGGGTTGGTGAAGTGCCATGTTGCAAGTCTGCGCCTCATGTTGGATACCTATCAAAGGTATCAGATCGCGTTGAACATGAAGAAGTACATATTATTTGTGCCCTTTGGAATTTTGCTTGCCCATGTCATATGTAAGTAGGGATTGATGGTGGACATTGTGAAGATCGTTGTTATTGTGAATTTGGAAGCACCTAGGAATGTGAAACAACTGCACGCAACATTGGGACACACTAAGTATTACAAGAAGTTTATCAAGGAGTATGCCTAGATAACCATGTCGATGGAGAAACTATTGAAGAAAGATGCGATGTTTTGCTAGGATAAATATTGTCAGCGCAACTTAGATTCCTTGAAGGAGAAAATGGTGACAACACCTATTGTGGTGTTTTTGGATTCGAAGAAAGAATTCCATGTCCATGTAGATGCCTCTGCATTGCATTAGAAGAAGTATTAACACAAGCAAGTGAGGGAGAGGTTGATCATCCGATAGCCTTCATGAGCAGAAAGTTATCCAAAGTTGAGAAGAATTACTCCACTACAGAGCATGAAGGGTTGGCGACAGTCTATGCGTTGCAGAAGTTTAGCTATTAGTTATTGGTGGACACTTTAAATTGTACACAGATCACTTCACGCTGAATTACTTGGTCAATAATCCTATGTTGGGGTGGAGATATGCTGATGGTTACTATTGTTCCAGGAGTATCACTTCGAAGTGATTGTGAAACCTGGAAAGCTAAATACAGGACCAAACCATCTATCAAGGATTGAAATAGGTGAAGAACCAAGTAGCTTAAAGGAAGGAGTGTCAAATGCACATCTCTTTGCGGTGTGTGTCACAGAAGATCATTTTGTCAATATCATTCATTTTTTAACAATGAGAACAACTCCGAAAGGTTATTCCACTAAACAGAAGAAGGAGTTAGTAGTTCGTGCTGTGGATTTTTCAGTGATTACAAGTCATTTGTATAAGATGGGAATGAATGAGATACTACGTAGGTATGTTTCAAAGTTTGAACGTGCTAGTATCCTAGTTGAAGCCCATCGAGGAGTGACAGGAGGTCACTATGAAGGGAAAGCGCAAAAGATTTTGTGCATTAGGCTATGGTGGCCAACATTACACAATGATTCTAAGTCATACTACAAGGCATGTGATGCTTACCAAAGGATGGGGAAGCCTTCACGGAGGGATGAATTTCCTTTAAATCCTCAAGTTTCATTGCAAGTATTTGATAAATGGGTTATTGAATTTATAGGGCCAATACAATCACTAGGTAAGAAGACAAGCACACGATACATCATTACTACAACATAGTACTTAACCGGATGGGCGAAAGCATAGCCAGTGAAGAATTGTATAGCAGCCACTACTGTGAAGCTTTTGTTTGAATATGTATTAATGAGGTTTGGATGCCCTAAGATTTTGATGAGTGATAGGGGTACGCATACTTTTAATGAAACGATCAGCGCGATGCTTGAAGAATTTCATGTGTATCATCAGAAGAGCACACCTTATTACCCATAGGTGAATGGAACGATGGAAGGTTTTAACAAAATTTTGGAGAATACATTGATGAACGTATGCAATGCATAGAGGAATGACTAGGACATGCGCGTACCTACTATGTTATGGGGTTATAGGACAACCTGCAAGAAGTTAAAATGAAAAACGTCGTTTAGGTTGGTATATGGAATTGAAGCAGTAATGCCTATGGAGTATATTATGCCAAGTTTACGTATTGCAGCATTGATAGGGATGGAAGATCGTGAGACCTCAGAGGAATGGCTCACGCAGATAATGGAGTTAGAAGAAGACCACTTCCTTGTAGTATTTCACCAACAAGTGCAAAAGGAACACGAGAACGCATGGAATGATCAACACATTAAGTTGTGCACATTCAAGATAGATGATTTAGTGTTTTTATATGACATCAAGTTCATGAAATTTCGAAGAAGTTTCAAATGCACTAGTTGGGGCCATATGTTATTAAGGAGATCATGGATGGTGGTGCAGTTCAACTCGCAAAGCTAAATGGCGAACAATTCCCTGGAAAAGTGAACGGAAGTAGGCTGAAGCTGTACACAAAGGATCCTACCCCAGTGCAATGACTATTTGGAAGTAGGACAGCCTTAGTAATCCATGCAGCTACAATGGATTGTGGGACTATAAACTACGCTGACCAACTAAGTAAAGAACATGGTAGGAAGGCTATGTGATGGACGACAGGAGTGTGATAGGTGAAGATGCACTGGATGAGATGCACCATGGAGGATGGTGCCATGCAGATGGGTCCAAAAGTTACCATTGGAGTTACTATTCATGATGTGATGGCTAAAAATCAGTTAAGAGGAGTGGGTAGGTGCTATTTATGGTGAATATATTTGGATATCTTTCGTAAAGATGCATTTATGATCAGAACTTGGTGGGAATAGTTGGATTTGAATTCAAAACCTTCTATAAATTGAGCATGTTGGTCTATCGAAGAACACTTTGCATTTTGAGAGTTGTCTGGGAACTTTTTTGTTTGAATCTTATGAGTCATCAATTCTAGGAGGATTTCTTGATGCGCCCCTCATTCACAAATTTCTCTGCAGAAGCCCGAGAGTTTTTCTTAGAATGAATGACTACTACAAACCCCATAGAAGTCGTAAGTTCCGAAGCTACCATTTCGGATGCATCTGGCCCAAAGATTTTAAGTATGGAAGCTACAACCCCTATTCCTACCATGCCAAGGTCACCTACACTGAAGAAATCAGCCAAAAAGGAGATGCAGAAGAAGCGATGTCAGTGAGACATTCACCAAGGACGAACCCAAAAGTGTGACAGAAGGAGAAAAAAGATAAACAGTGAGAGAAAGTGGTCGACTTGGAGGAGGAATAATTTCAAGGTGTGGAGGAGTTGGATGTGGAGGAGGGTGATCCTATCACATGGCTCTTGGCATATATCCCTCCGCAGAAGGGCAAAAGAAAAGTTACCAAAGACCAAGTTTTTGGGAAATTCATGGTGTCAACACCCTTGTTGCCTGAAGAGGTGGAATTCGAAGGCATGGTCTTAACGCGCATTCCTGTGCTGAAAATGCAAGATTAGGATCTCGCAGACCATGAGAGGTTCCCAAATTTGGCAACAGGCAAGTATATGACAAAAATTTACTATGAGAAGACTGGGGTTACGCAGTTAAAGCCCATGAAGTGGGTCAAAGGTGTTGAGTAGGCTGGGCTACTGCACATGCTCTGTGTGCCGCATTTTCATAGATCGAATATCAACACGGTCTTTGTTGGGTGTGGATTTTTACCAATTTTTTTGCATATTCTTTCCCCAATTTTGATCCTTTTATCATCCAGGCATATGAACTTTACATGATTAATTCCCTTGTTTTCTCACCTTTATAAACTTTTCTACTGTCATGTAATTTTGTCATATTTTACTGAATAATATGACGATTTGTTCCTTTTTGTGGCTAACTAGGGGGGCATTGAAGGAGTATCTTGGAAATCTCTCCTCCTTTTAAGGTGTTGCTCATGAGAATAAGGTTATGGAGTAGACAAGAAACACTAATTAACTTCAGAGAAGGGTAGAACAATTCGTTGTTACACCCTGTATGCTATTACAGGTTGCTGTTACACATTGGATGTTGTTACACTGTGTGCTGATACAAAGGTCCAATGTTACACCAACAGTGCTATCACCAGTGATTTTCGTAACATCCCGAACCATTATTCACTGGCAAGATGTTGTTACACTGAAGCTAGCAAATGTGGGTACTATTCCACATAATAGCTGTTGACGATAGGAATTGTTTATTTTGGAAGCAACATACCCAATTGGTTGCAATCCTAACTAATGTTTATTTGTATTTAGAAATAGGTTGTAACTACTTTTATTTTTTACCAGCGTGAGAATCGTGACATTGTCATGAATGATTTGTTTCTAATTTCGGGTATGTAATAACTATAAAGGAACTTGATTTTATATGTACAAGGATACAACATATAGAAGAGTACTATTACTTTTATTCTGTAACTTTGTATTATTTTTAATATTAATCATTATGGTTTTGTTGTTACTACTCTTCAGCTGATTTGTTAATTACTTTTGTGTTATTCCTATGCCCAGCTGAGGACGAAGGGCCCTCCTCTTTGGCAGGGACTGTAGTGACAGATGTAGTGTACATTCTAGTTTCGCTAATTGATTTATGGTTTCTTGCTAATTTTGTACAAATTTTGAATTACACTCATTGTTGTTCTAATTTATATTATGTTGTTACATTGAGTTAATCAATAGAATGGTAGTAACCAGTTACGGTAGATATTAGTCACTATGTGGCATGCCCTTACTTTGATAGTTGTGAAGTGTGATTTAATTATGTGGAGTTTTTTTTATGTCTACATGAATGATTTTATTCAGCAATTTCATTTAGCAACATCTTTTACTGTTTTCTCTATTTTCTCATTCTTGGTTGTAGTGTATCAGCATAGACAATGTGAAATCCATTGAAACAACAAGACCTACCATGGGTTGACAATTAAATCTTGCAGTCTCGGTCAATTAGGATTGGTTAAAACAACACTACATTTTGGCGTCATTTTGAGGGATGGCAGTTGACGATACAGTCATCCAAGTTGTTTGTTTGATGTAGAGTGTTCCTAGTCCATAATTAATGGGCAGTAAGATGAAAGGTAAGAACCTGCGCATCACTCTAACATACCTGGGTGGGATCACCACTGTTCACTAGGGCACTTAGGAATTTTTGGTGTTTTGTTTAGTGTGTCTTCAGCTCTTTAGTTGCTGAGCAGTAAGACGAGAGGTAAGAACCTATGCATCACTCTAACATACCTGGGAGGGCTCACCATTGTCGAAGGTTGAAACACTTAGGGTGTGAATTAATATACATAGGGTCCATGTGTGTAATTGTAGGAATTATAAAGATACCAAAACTAACCCCACTCTAATTAGTCACAAGAAAAAAGGCTCGTAAAACAGAAAGGAAGAGTGTATATTTGGGAAGGAAAACATTTATCCAGGAACTAATCTCTATGGTAGAAAAATAATAGTCCAGCTCTCAAAGGGATGCAAGGAAAAAAGGGCCGCAGAAAGCTGTTACTCCCATAACAAGAGAAAAAACCTCTGATTCCTTTATCTCACGACCATTTCATTCTAAAGCTAGCACCCATACCCCCAAGATCAAGAATCCAATTCAGGAGAAGGAGGGGGAAGCTAGTAGCCAGAACATGAGGATTGAGGGGCAAGGGGAAACTGAGAACATCGAACACCTAAGATGGAAGAACGATTGTTGTTTTATCAATACCCAGATACAGGTAGTGTAGTGAAACAACCAGCCACAAGGATATTTGAGCCACTAATCACACCTACAAGACCATCACAAGAACAATTTGAAGGTCGTATGTTACAGCAAGGGTTGGAAGGATTAGTCATAGGGGACAACAACGATAACAACACTAAAACAGATGCTACTATCGCCACTTTTGAGTTCCCAATCGAGGATATCAGAGGTGAAGCTCCTATGAAAAACATTCCTCTATCATCCTTACCATCCTTCCAGGGGATGACTCTGAAAGATCCAGACACCTTTCTATTTGATTTCGATGTCTAATGCAAAAGTTATGATTATACCTAAGATGCTCAAAAATTAAAATTATTTCCTGCTACTTTAAAAGGGGTAGCCTTAAGATGGTTCATGGGATTGGGATTCGCTTCTATTCAAACATGGAATGATATGAAGGAGACGTTCTTATCAAAGTACCAAGACTATTGCAGAACCAGGGACTTAAAGGAGGAGATATTTAGAATGACACAGAAGGAGGATGAGAGCCTAGAAGATTATGTGGAGCAGTTCCATTATAAGCTACAGAGGTCTAACCACAGTAATTTAGACCAGGAAATCTTGAAGACTATATTTATTAGAGGAATGAGGGATGACTGCCTTGACACCCTGAACCTATTAGGGAAGGGGGATATATCACAAGATCCATTTGCTGAAATTGTAAAGCTCTGTTTAAGATGCTCTAGAGGATCATCTAAAGGGAGGAGCATAGTTTGAGATGCCTATGCCCGAATACAAAAATCTACAGGAGGAGGAGTAACTCGAGCAGAGATCGGGAATTTGTTTGAAAATATTAAGACCGATATCCTTAATACTCTTTCTACCCAGATAACGATAGTGTAGATCAAGAAGGCAAAAGTAGAAGTTGACACACCTCTATCTGTGTTCTATCCGAATTGCCGAAAGAAACATCCTTTGAGGGAATGCAAACTGAACAACATCATCTTGTGTAATATTTACGAGCTGGAACATTCGACAAGGCAACATTTGGAGCTTCCTAGATTGAAGGAGTTATTTAGAGAGTCAAGCGAGGAAGTGCAGTCCTCTTTAGGGAAAATTTTAAGAACCCCCCCAAATTTATCTGTATAATAAATGGGTGAATCTCCATGGTATATAGGAAAAATGGAAGGTTATTTTATCAATAATATAATATGTATATATAATTTTTAGTGAATCTCTCACCAGGCATGGCGAATATTTTACTCAATTATAAAATCTTGTAACATCTTGGCGAGTCTTTCACTAAATAATAAAACTTTCTAAAGTCCTAGTGAATCTTTGCATTGTAGAATTTGTTTTGAAAAAGTATAAAACCATATATGACAAGAGCCACATGGTGGAAATATCACTGTTTTTTTTTCACATTTCCACGACATGGAACTTGTTTATAAAATTATAAAAAAGCCAACCAAGTCCCTTATAATATGCAGGTAAGCTTATAACAAAGTTTGATAGATCTACTATGCTTGTCTTCGTTCAAGTGTTATAGTTGCTATTCTTAACACTGTGAATCACAACTCTCTCAGAACTCAACTCTATAGTGTAATTAAAACCTTTGGAAATTGAAATTGACAACTCTATAAAAAGGATTAGTGAAATAGAAGCTTTTGTGAATGAGCCCACTAAGTATCACTGCAAAACAATCAATCTAGACTATGAAGTCTTCCATCTTGATCACAATCGTGCTCACGATCAAGGGAGTGCGACCACCTAGCTTGACATAATGGCCATCATAGCTTCCAATAATCAACAACCACCTCACAAGGACATCCTAGCTCATGTCTCATGAATTTTATTCATCAATCTTAACTTATATAAATCTTATAAAGACAATATTAGAATCCTCTCCAGATTCACTGTTAATACAAGGGTAAAGGAAATTTTCTAGCTCAAGACACTAGCCAATACCAACTTTGGTATTTGTGATCCCTTTGTGGGGATGCACCTACCCTGCCCTGTTGGGTTTCTTCCTTGTAACATAGTTCAAGGATCACAAGACTTTCCAATCTTCCTACTCCATTAGACATACTTTATATGCTATACATAGTGAATGGAAAAGAAGCGTTATAGAACACACAATTTCACAGAAGGAAGAAAAATCTTAGCCAGTTCAATATCAAAATCTTAACCACTGATTAATAAAGAATAACAAGTAGTGTAATGAATTGTTCCAAGTTATTTATTTACAAGCTATAAAGAATGTAGTGGAATGGAAAATATTACTTAGGAAACCCTTCAATATTTTCTATTAATATGTCTGTGCATGTACATATGAAATTAAGAGCATTGTTGAATACAAAGTTTCCTTTTCTCTTGCCTCCATTTTGACAAATCAGTGTGAAATCAGTGTCACTTTGAATCTCCTTTCCTGTGTGGATGTTTTGACAAATCAATGTGAAATAAAAGTCACTTTGAGTTTCCTTTCCTGTGAGGGATCACATCCACAGTTGATTAGTAAAAGATATTTTACTATATATTATGTTCAAGAAACTGACTGCAATCTACAGTGGAAACGAGACCTCAATTCTTATTATGAATTTGAATATCTCAAGACAACATAAGAGATAAAAATGCATATTGCCTTAGTAGCTAGAAAACAATCACTCTGTCATTACAAGACCACCTAGATTTCAGCACTTAATCTAAATAATGGCACTAGTTGTAGTGCTTATTTGCATTAACACCATGGAAACGCAACAAAAATGTTTCAAAGCACACTTACTGGAAAAATTGTAACATTTTGAGAATATTTAATGATAGCATCTGAACCTCGTAGCTATCATGGGGAAACTAGGGAACCCGAATCTTAGAAGATATCTCATACCAAATCTGAGAAAAAAAAAGAAGGGAAAAAATCAAAATCTATAAATCAAGCAATGAATTGTTTACAAATCAAATACAATTCCTTTAACTAACAGTTAAATTGTGGTGATATATTTAAATATTTAGTAAGAGGGGAACTTCAAACCATGGAATATTACCTTTGTCATTATTGTCATCCCTCAGTGACTGAGATTACAAATCAATACTTATCGAAAGATTGTAAGAAATTCTATGAAATAGTAAAGTATAACCTCTATTTTCAAGCAACAAAATCAGGCATTGTTACATCAAGAGCCATAATTGATACATAATCAATGAATCAAGTCCTTGTATGGCACAGCCTTGTTTCACAACCTCTATTTTCTCAATAACAAAATCAAGACATTGTAGGTGGTTAATGCCAAAAGGAAACTATGTTCTAATTTGGAAGAGGATCTTATCAAAAGACATGGATTTATTCAAAGCTACAAAGCCTAATGGGTTACTGAAAAATAAATTGGAATATGGGATCATGATACTTAAATTGAAAAAATATGCTTTCCTTTTAGAAACATTACAATTATACAATGTTTTTTGAAAGCATTAGAATTTGAAATCGGGCATTTCTATCAAGACAAATTTTCATTAACAAAATGTACTTTCCTACGTGAAACGTTGTAGATATCCAAGAAAAACTTGAAAAGCATAAGAGAGCTTAGCATAATGTACTTTATTTCCTTCCTTAACATTCTTAAAGAGTTGAGGTTGCCAAGTCATCAGGTAATTTTCGAAGGAAATGACAGTTAGTAATAGTCCATTTCAAAACTGAAGATATGTCACAAATACGAGGGGGCATCTCCTCCAAATCACAAAAGTGCTCCAGGTTAAAATCTAGCATTATTGGAAGCTTAATGCTCGACTGAGTGTTATTGAACCCAAACTTTTTTTCAATCTTCACTAAAAGCTTAAAGATAGCTTCTGTAAGTTCTACATGACTTTACTATGCTCTTGAAGTGGGGGCACATGCAGCCTCTCCAAGTGAATAGTCTTAAACTAAGTGAAGATAAGGCCGATAGATCATTCAATGTGGATCTCTTTAACCCATAATTGAACATTGTGTCTCTCTTGAACCCATAATTGAATACTATTAGGACATTCAAATTTTTCATCGAACTCAAAAATGTTGGAAGAAAGTATTTGCTTCCAGAAAAGAGTAAAATTAAAGCCTCTGCTTGAGGACAATTAATGTCACACCACTAACACTTCTCCATGGAATATGTATAGGTAAACCACAAATGTAGAATTCCATTAGAATATTTTGTTTATTTAATACAAAAATGAAATCATTTCATTTCTTTAAAATATTTTTTGAAATCAAAATTACCGAAATTACATATTGATAACCTAGTGGGTGTAGGATTAAATTCACCTGTTGTCATTTCACAGAAAGCATGAGAAAAAACTGAATACTATATATAAAACCAAGAAAAATTCAAATTCATCACTTCTAGGGACCTGTTAACCACCCTGCCAATACATAAGTATGTTCTTGTTTGCAGTTGGAAAAATTACACAAATTACAATCTATTTACTCCAGCCTATGTTGGAAAGTTATAGAAGGATGACTAGTGCAATCAATCCATTCCATTTAGCCATGGATTTGTTTCAGTTTAAAACAGAGGTATACAAATATACTTGTCCAACGTCTACTGCTACTAAGAATTAGTTAATGCATAAGAAAGTATGTAAACATACAAATATAAATTCACACTCATGAATATCCCAACTTTCTATCAAGTGCTATGACTAGTGATGGAAATCACAATTATTTTCAAAAGCCTGGAATCATGCCTAAGCATCCTCTATGAATGACCCAACGCCTTCCTGGTTAACTCTCTACATTAAAGTTGCAACAAACAATATGACATTAGGCATGGCTTGAAAGTAACAAACCGCTGCAGAACTCAGTTATAGATGGCAAGTGCAGACCGCGTTTTCAAAATATCGGTTAGAAAATCCATAGCATATAATAGCACAAATTGAGAAACTCATAATGTCCTGTCTCTTGAATATTGTATCCAATTTTCTCACAGATTATACTGCAGAGCATAAAACTGCTCATAAATTAATGTAACACACAGGCTTCATATTCCTTGTATATGTCTTCATATTCCTTGTTTTTCTTCAAGTTTGTTGCCATCGACCACACAGACCAGAGATAAATCATGGAGGAACTTCATTGAAAGCATGGATATATAACATTGAAATAGTAACTGCACATATTTTGAATAAAATTTGTAATGTTTTACGATTGCAAAGAAAATTAAATATGTCAAAATAAAATGCGGAATCTGAATTTGCTTTAAAAGACTTAACTTATCAAAGATAATAACAAATCTTCCCAACCATTCAAGATAAATCTGATTTAACTTGAATGCACATATTCTTTATTTCCATTATCTAAATGTTTTACTGTCATGAAAAATAGATATTTCCATCTCAACATATCCTTGATCATTTGACATTGCCCTTGGTTTGTTTTTAAAGGTAGTGGCTAAACATTTACAGAAGTTCTAATATTGTAAGCCTTACCATTTCCCTTTCATTTGTCAAGTTTAATTTCCACATTTTTTATTTCAATGAAACATTAAAGGCTGCAAACTTTGTGGTTAAGATCCAACTGGTAGAAGAAGGATGACTTTCTATGAAGCTCATACCACTCACAGGACCCTTTCATACCACCATGCTTATTTGGCATGCCCAGGGTCTACAGAACCACAAGACTGACATAATAGATTTCATGCTACAAGAAAACATAAATACTTCAAGCTCGATTTCCATTACATTTTTTTACACGCACTATATGGTCTACCCTGTCCTCTGAGATGGACACAGGTTCTTTGTGAAGACACACCAAATACAACTGAGTGATTTATGGCACAATGATTAAATAATGACAAGCCAACAAAATATGTACTATTCAACATAAGATATGCTCATTGAAGGGAAAGATTATTGGCCGAGGATTTAGACTCCAAACACCTAATTGGAAGTTGGTTTATGTGGCCTCAAATCAGATGCACTTGGACTCATATTTTTTCCTTGACTAACCAGGGGAATGCCCGAATGCTTTTCCCCTCTGTGAGGGCTATGTGTCTGTTTGATCTCACTTATACGGGGGCTATATATTTGTTTAGCTTCTGCAATTTGGGGACTTAATGCAGACTCGGATCCATGAATTGGTGTGCACTCACTCGAGCTAGTTATCCGTGGACTATATGTGTGTTTGACCTCACCGCGACTTCGCGTAATCATCTCATCAAAAAATTCGCCATCATTTGCACCTGTCGCCATGCTTCCTAGTCCGAACCCCTGAATTCCAGCTTCCTGCAATCAATATATGTTACAGTTCAATTTATCACTGTTCATGCTGTAGGGCTTATGAAATAGAATTGAGTAATATTTTTAAAATTTGTTTGATATGTGTCTTGCACTCACTGTTATATTGCATGGCATTCCAGGGGCTTCTTCATACTCTGCTGCATCCAATTCTTGAAGATGTGCTCCTTTGAAAAACTTGGGAAGGATATACTGCCTCGCTAGGACTAACAAGTTACAATATGATCAGTGGTGGGAAGAGAACACCATCTATAGGCACCCATGTGATACCAAAACATGCCAGCAAATAACATGTCTGGAAAATGGTGAAAGTGGCAATTGTCTTGAAAGGCACCGTTTCAAGAAATGTAGCATGATACTCCTGAAGTTCTCTGTAACCATCACTTCAACATTGATCAGCTTTGAAAACTATATTACAAGCATTAAATTCAATCACATTATAGTTTGAATAAATTTCATACTTGTATCTACAACTTGGAGCAATGAAAAGAAACAATATACTTTCCCAAAATTGATTTCCTTGCAAACTCTCTATGGCCATGAAGGAAAAGTAACCCAAAAGCACAGAAGTTGGGATCTTTCTAATGATGGGCATTGCTGCAAGGCAACCAACCACCATCAGAGATTGCAACAAATTACTCAATCGCTATTCTTTCACCTCAATAGGAAGCAAGTCATTGACGTCCTTGTCAACATTAGAAATTAATTCATCAATTGGGGCATCCTTTTTCCCAGTACTTGCGGCCAAGTGAATTATGGTCTCTTTCAATTCCTTAAGTGCCTGTACAAATGGTTGGGACATGACAAGACAAATAAATAAAGGGAGAGGAAAATTAGATAAAATGAAACACCCAAACTCAAAAATAAGACCATTACCAAGGCAGGTGGAGGCTGATAAACCAGTGGGGTCTGCATTTGCTCATAGGCTTCTTGCATGTTTTCGTATAATTGCCCTAAGGTTGAATTTTTCTGCATACTTTTCCAGACTGTTGTCACTAACTTTCTAAGCACCAACTATAACAAAAGTACTTGTAAGTTACTCATCTATAAAATGTTTGAATTGTGTCTTTGCCTTGAGAAGTTGCAATTGATAATTCCAATATATTGGTACCTGATGTTTGAGGGCAGCTAAGATTTTCGTGTGCATGGGAGATTAAGGAATAACACCATTTGAAGGAGGTATGCCAACAAGACCACATAAAATAGTCTGCCACAATAAAAGGAAAATTTATGAATCCACTAGAGATTTTTTATGGAGGTGAAAACAAAGAATGAAGAGTTAGATCAAGATGTCTTCAGGGGAGCAAGAGCTCTTCCAGAATAGGGTAGCCAGTGACATTTGAACCTAAACATGAACTCTGACAAACATTACAACATAGCTCTAAATAATATATATATACTGAGGTAATTTGCATACCAAAAATCCTAAGAGAAGTCATAATGGTATGAAGAAGGTTTTCCTAAGTTGAATTCCTTTTGTTGGGAAAGTTGGGATGCAACACTGTGATCAAAATAATAAAGCACTGCAATCATTGTTGCTGGAATGAAAGCTCCAAAAATGTATAACAATGGCACATCAAGCGTTTCTTGTGTGGAAAAATAAGAACTGTTATTGCATGGAAACGAAAACAAAAAAGGAAAAAAAAATGGATTCTATGTTTTGAGGTGGTGGATGAAAGGAAAGGTCAGTGCCTTATCATGTTTGGGCTATGGGAGCACCCAATTTATGTCAAAGGGAGAATATAAAGAAGGATTATGGGTTATAAGCAGCCAATGATCATCCCCCTGCCTTGTGTTGTTGCCACCCCCAACCTTCCAAAGTTCAAACCAACTGTCTTCCAATCAGCGGAAAGGCCAACACCACCACCTTCCAAATCACTGAAGATTTATTGTAGGATTTATTTGGATACCTTATACAATCCTTAGCAGACAGAGGTTGTACAACGTATGTACTTTCAACTCACCACCTTTCTCAATAAGCCCTTCCATTCTATAATTCTCTAGACATATTTAGCAGCCATGGCTCTTTCCAAGCAATGGAGATTTTAAATGTCCCATGCTCACAACTCTTTAGGAACAACAACTTTTTTCCATGAGACCCGAGGAATATTCTTTTTTCTGTTTGTACCCAGCCCATAGGAATTTGAAACTAAGTCTTCTTACCTATTACAGGACTTGTTTGGGAATAAAGGAAAAAAACACTCAGTACACAGGGATGGCTTCAAGTAGGGATTTCACTAGCAATAACTTACCCCCCTTGATGATAACCATCTATTACACCATATTGACATCTCCTTTTCAACCTTAGAAACCATCCACACCCATTCTATTTTTTTGCAGTCACTGAATTTAGATAAAAAATTAGCGCTGCGATTACAATTGAGCTAATTGAGCACCCAGATTACAATTATTGTATTGGGGACATTGTTATTTGACTGGCATCTATTGGAAAACATTGAGAAATATTGTGAAATGGAGCCAGAACTTGAGTATTGTATTATAATAGAGCTATCTTCAGAAGATAGATCTTTGAGAAAAAGACAAAAAGCTAAGGCTGGTCTGGCCTTTGAGGATCAGTCTAGTGATGATAAAGAAATTGAACTGAAGCCAAAATGTGTAAATGAGACCAAAATTACAAAGCAAAGTTTCTAGCAAGGGTCTTCAAGAAGGTGTAAGGCTAAAGTAGGTATGGATACCGAAGAATCAGATTTATCCTCGATTGAGAATATTATAGGTCTAAAAAACGGGGATATTGAAGTGATGTGGGCAGATGGAATGACTTAGAAAGTAAGTGCTCTCTTGTTTTTGCTTGGATATATTCTTTGTTACATTGATGTTTACTAACAACAGATGGCAAAGAATTTCAAATGATAAGTCATATTTGACAATCGTAAACAACTTAATTTCCAAATAAAGTTTTGTTCAATGATCTTGAAGAACTAGAACCACCACAATCCAGCTACACCAATGGTGCAAATCCTTAGCAAAAGTGGCAAAATAATTTTTTTTTTAAACATGGTATGCTTGATCATGTTACTTATACAGGTTTCCATCTATTTTACCAGTCTCCAAAGAGAAACTCACTAGTGAGATGATGCAGGCTACGCTACAATAGGTCAATGATCTTTTTATCCCCACAGCCAATATACGTGTCAGGGTACAAAACCTATATCTTTGAAATACTCGTGCTCCTGAAAACTACGAGCAATGATGTGTCTACTGGGCTCTAGGCACAACATTTTCTGGGAGGGAACATGGTGGCATAGAAATAAAGAAACAAACAGCAAAGTTGTCAGCATTAAGAAAAATTGTTACCAGACATCCTTTGATCATATTCCAAAGAAAAAAGATAATGTTTGTCCTCACCGAGAGAAGATCAATTCTTTTTGGCTCAAGACTTGGAACATGCACCTAACCACAAAGCAACTAAGAGGGTCAATGCTGTTAAACTTCACAAAACTTGATCATAACCAAAACAAATTTAGCAAGAATATATGTCAACCACCAATGAAACAATGTAAGAACCTAAATTCAGGCATAATTCTTACACAAACAAGAGAATGCTACATCTAAGGTGGCAAAACAATGATCAACTACTTAGCCAACCTCTTTTGAAGAAGCACAGGATCACATGAAGCAATGAGCAGGGATCATCTCCATCATTAATCCAAAGAGTTAAAAAATGCAGTGCTACCCATGAGCAAACAACACCAACAATGAGCTATCCATGTAGATCAATATAATCACAGAGTTACTTCATCATCAATGCAAACATATGGTGCATGAAATCCATTGAAGAAAAGACATCAATGTCATAGAATATACCCTTCTTCTCAAAAAGGCACCCCTAGAATTAATTCAAAAGGGATACAATGTCACTAAAAGCCTTTGTAAAACCATCAAGAACAAGCAGGTTTAAATTTTGAAATATAACTGGAAAAAAACTATGCTTCACAATCAAAAAACGTGCTTCAAAAACAGATTCACTAGTATATATCATATTGCAAATTCTAACAAGACTTCTTGCTCAGAAACAAACATCATTTATATACAACATTTCACCTTTTTCTATGGGCTGGACTTTTGAGAAAATTTCTTGGTTAGAATCGAAAATAAGTGTTCTCTTTCACAGTTCACCATTAGAACCTTGCATGATTCAAAGCAAGGGTTCCATCACCATTGATATGTTATCACCAAAACCAACATTAAAACCACTTGAATATCATATCCTCTACACATCAACATAACAAGTAAATACTTGCGCTATAAAGCATAGAAAACCATATTGCACAATATTATAAAATACCCTGTCAGTAACAACAGATGGCAAAGAATTAAATGATCAGTCATATTTGACAATATTTTTTTTTTTCTACATAAGACTATTTCTATTAACAAGTAAAGGTAAATTTACAACATGACCGGAGTCAAGAACTCTGCGACATCAGGAGGCAGAACTATCCAAAAAAACATATGTAAAAACTGTCTGTTTTTAGGACCCATGCAGGGGACTGAGCTGAGAGACATATGACAGTGCAAGATTACCCAAAAAACTTATAAACCCTAGAGAACCCAAAAAATATTTGCCTTACAGTCATGCCCAGTGGTGAAGGGTGCACTACAGGAAGTAGAGGCTTGGGTGGACACGCTATTCATCAGGGGGCTCTTCTATGATACGACACCAATCGAGATCTGGCAAGTCCCTACTTGTGCCGCGTTCTGAACAGAGGGACCCGGGTCAACCATCGTCACATCCTGAGCTATGCATGTCTGTTCGTTTGTTGCCTGCTGAGGAGCATTTTCAACATTCAACTAGTGGGAAGAAGAAGGAGCCGAGATTGCCCCCGAACCCCCAGGGTGAGTCCTTGTATCTTCAGCTTGGCTTTCTTCATGAAATATCACCATGAAATAAGCCGTAATCCTGGGTCTGTTCAGAGTGCTATCAAAGGTGAAGATGGCAGAACCAGAGGTGGGGACAGGCCCGTAGCTAGAACTGGTAGCGCAGGATCTCCCTCTCCTGCTTCAGGTTAAAGGGCGACGCCCTGCTGACAAATCACTAGATGACGAACTGGTTGGTGCTCTCCTCGGCTGGCCTCTACGGCTACCCATCCTTGGTCGCAAACGAGGCATCTGGATTAACAGGTTTTTCTTTAGTGAATGAACCATGCTATGATAGACCCTAGAAAAATGATAACAACAACCCATTCACACAATGGGGATCTATATTGATGGTCATCGATGATTTCTGTTGCAATGGATGGTGATCCTATGTCATATTTGACATCTACATATGTGCTTAAAAATTCTCTAGACATTATATCAGTGGACATCGTTTCAATATCTACAGAGCGATTGATGGTAAAATGTTGAAATTGACAAATCAAATTTATTGATTCCTTATGAAGAGGTTTTAAATTGTCCTTCCGAACCCGATAGATACCTTTCATCTGATTACATATCAACTCCGAGTTGGTGAAGACTTCAATATCATTGACATCATGTCGTTTTGCCTCTTTTAGCCCTTCAACAAGGGCAATGTAATATACCTCATCGTTTGTCGTAATTCTAGGCACTTCTCTCTTTCCATGAAATAAATGATTTGTTGCCATCTTGTAAAGGATGAATTTAATAACTGCTCGACCTGGATTTGGAAAGCAGGATACTTCAATACATAGACGCCACTTTTGCACCACTTTTTACACTTCAAAAACTTGACAAATAAAATAACAATAAATTCATGTTAAACAAGTAGACAATTATCTATTTCCTAATACTCAACATGTTTTTCAATTACATATAATTCAAAAAAGCAGATAATTTGTGTTCATTTACACTGCAACACTTTCAATACTAGAAACTATTCTGCAAAAAACACATCTAGAAATCACCACTTTATTGGAATTTCTTGCAAACTCTAAAAATATTTATCCTTACCGACTGTCCATACACCAAAAACCACATAACCCTAGACTAACAGAGCATTGTCTAAGCAAAACATGATTCATGCATATGCCTTATTTGTGACAGAAATGCCATTTGTCATATAACATCACAAGTGTTTTCACTTTTGACAGGCTAGTACTACTTTTGCGGGTGGGAGCAGCTTTGCCTTTTGACTGAACCGCCTTTGCTGAGCTTAACCTAGTCCTCCTGGAGAGCCGATATTATCTCAGAGAAGACCCTTCCTATACCAGCAACCAGCGACCAGAAAAGGAGTTGAATCACTGTGATATGGAAATGAAAGCAACAACATAGACCACCGAAAAGAAACGCGACGAGGAGCAGAATTTGCTTCCCCGAGAGGGCCGAGCCAGGCGACAGAGGAACCCAAATCACCTCAGGCGACCTGAAGTCTGAGTCGAGACCGGAGGCGAATGAGAAGAGCAAATAAAACAGAAATGTTGCCCCCTCCCCAGGACCTCCCCTGACCTTATCATTCTTTGTCATGCCTCGGGAGGCACCTCCCATTACTTCCACATTGATGGATCTCGCCTTCTGCTGTAGGCTGGTGCGTGTAGAGGTAGAAGCCATAATTCTAATCCTGATGTGTGAGCCACACCATTTGGAATGAAATCCTATATGCTGATCCTTACGCTTATGCCATGCGCCAGATTTCGTGTCATTTTTCAATTTCTTGTACTCATCAGGTAGGTGGCGATCTGCCTCGCCCCATCCCTCTCCCGTCGTTTTAATGCCTGTAATAAGCACCCGCATCCGGGAAGTCATATTTGACAATCACAAACAACTTAATTTCCAAATAAAGTTTTGTTTAATAGTCTTGAAGAACTAGAACCACCACAATCCAGCTACACCAATGGTGCAAATCCTTAGCAAATGTGGCAATTTTTTTTTTTAAAACATGGTATACTTGATCATGTTACTTATATAGGTTTCCATCTATTTTACCAGTGTCCAAAGAGAAACTCACTGGTGAGATGATGCAGGGTACACTACAATAGGCCAATAATATTTTTATCCGCACAGCTAATATATAGGTCAGGGTACAAAACCTAGATCTTTGGAATACTCGTGCTCCTGAGCACTACAAGAAGTGATGCATCCAAAAACACCAAAAAATTCATTTCCAAAATTCCTACACCTTTGTCTAACTGGAAACACATCTAATGTCAATTGGGTCTAGCTCCACTGGTTAGGTGGAATGATTGTTATCCTCCCTAGAATGGTTCTATTTCCACCAATGACATGTTGATATGGCCTTTGGCCCTAAGGAATTTTCTTAAGCCTAGGTGCCATCCTTAGAATGAGGCAAAGTTCTCTGGGTTTTCTCTGGATATATTTTGCAAAAAGCATTTTAGTCAATTGGGTCTAGCCCAAGCAATTGAGGGGGAATGTTGTCCCTCCACACCTAGGACCAATTCTCACAAGTGACATGTTGACCTCTTAATGAATGTATTGTTGATTGCCTCGTACCCCAAATAATTTGGGTTTACCCTGGATACTGTTAGGACTCCACTATGCATCATTTTTGCTATATATTTTGACACCACTTCACCCTTATAACTATCATTAGAAAGAATCCCATCATCATCTTCAGTCACTTTATCCCAAGGTATACAAAGACCTCTTCTTTATTATATGTTTAATCTGTTTTACATTTAATTCCATAATACTCTTATGTTTTATCATTAATTGAAGTGTATTATTGCTAACACAAGTCCAAAGATCGCAGATAAGTACATGCGGCCGTTGCTGAAACAGCTGACTCAGTTGCTGAAACAGTCGTCAAGCACACAAATCCCGTCAAGCGTAATTCGCGATTCTGGAAGAAGCTTTTTGTGGAATAGCAGCAACAGTATGAGGACACGATTACCTGGATCAGCCTAAAGATAGCCATCTTGTTATCTCTGTTGTAACAGTACCTTTTCCTGAAGAACAGAAACCCTGTTTTGAAGAAAAGAACAGATTCGAGATAATATGGATTCACTCTTATGTAAATTGAAAATGATGTCTCCTCTTTAAAAGGAGGAGACATCATCATTAGAAGGGATCGGTGATTGTAAACAAGGAGAAGCACATTGTGTGAACTGGAGCTAGTCTCCATCTGTAATGTATCAGTTACTTTGACAGATGAATAAATTCTTCTTTTGAGCATTCCAAGTTAGTTCTTTCCCCGGGGAATCTTGTGAGAGGGAAAGGGCCTGCCTTCCTCACAAGATTCACTCTTGATTCTTGTATTTTGCTTAACTCTTTGTGTGTGACTTGCATTTTACTTAAATTCTGTTGTTGGACACTCGATTACACAGTACAGTAATACTCTGTTCCCTTGATACTGCGTGTATTGAATGCATTTAGTCTGAAGTTGAGAAATCTGTTTCTATTGTTGGATGAATGAATGATGTCGGGAAGCAGGTGCTGAAGATTCCTGTATAGAGGAATAGGGTCCTGCCCCATTACTTATCTTCCTTTGTCTATGGTGTGATTAGAAGCAAGAGAACAAGTGCTGAAGGTTCCTGCTCATGGGAATAGGGTCTTGCTCTCTTGAAGTTACTTTTCTTACAGCGTGATTAAGTGTCAGGCATCAGGTGCTGAAGTTCCCCACTAAGGAATAGGGTCCTGTTCCTGGTTGATTTATTTCTCTCTTTGCAGGTTGACTTTCCTTTGTTGTAATTGCAGTAGAGAAATTGTTTCTGCTATAACTAAATCGACCTCAGCCTTGATTAAGTAGAGTGCAATTCAGTAGATTGGTGAGACTAATAATTGTGTGTTCTCCTCTTACTACAACCTTGTTTTTGCTTCTGAAATTGAGCATATCCAGTGCGTGATTATCTTTGAAATAAAAAGACTTCCTCGGGTTGATAATTTATGTGGAGCCTGAATTGCAAAGCAATTAAAGCGACCAACATTTTGGCGCCGTTGCCGAGGAAGGTAATTATAGGTTTCAAAAGCATTTTTATACTAAATGTGCATATTGTATGAGAGGACGCGAAAACCAGAAGAAAACTAACCCCACAGGTGGCAAGGGCTGGGGTGGAAGAAAAACTTTTATCGACGAGATCGTATCAAAGGCTGAATCATCACAGAGATTAAGCTCTCGAAAATCAAAACTTCAACACTCCCCACAGTCAGATTACAAGACAGAGGAAGTTGTGGGCCCTGAAAATATAGAAGAACCAGCAGTCAGTGCTGGAGAGTTAGAGGAAAGTATTAGTAGATCAGCAGAATACATTGAGGAAATAGTAGAAAGTGTTGGACGACCGGTAGAAAACATCGAAGAGCCAATAGAAGATCCTGACGATCGAGCAAGTGCAGTAGGAGAGCCAACAATGGAAGGAAACAATGATGGTCTCTTTGGTGGAGGACGAATAGATCCCGAAGAAGAAAGAAGGGATGAAAATTCCCTCTCTACCTTGGGATTCCCCATCAGTGACCTCCCTGCAGGAACAATGAAAAATATTCTATTGTCTGCTTTACCTAACTTTCATGGTTTATCCTCTGAAGATCCGGATGAATTTCTTTTTGAATTTGATATATTATGCAGAAGTTATGACTATGTTACTAATGCTCAAAAGTTGAAACTGTTTCCAGCCACCTTAAAAGGGAATGCCTTGAGATGGTTTATGAGCCTTGGAAGTCAGGTAATCACAACATGGGAGCAAATGAAACAAAAATTTCTGCTTAAATATCAAGACTATTGCCGGACGAGAGAAAAGAAGGATGAACTATTTAATATGGCACAAAAGCCGGATGAAAGTCTGGAAGACTATATAGAAAGGCTGCAGTACAACACACAGAGATCTGATCATCCGGACATCAGTAAGGAAATTCGCAAAATAATACTACTTAGAGGGTTAAGAGATGATTGTTTAAATATGTTGAACATGCTTGCCAAGGGAGATATATCTAAAGAATCATATGATGAGATCTGTGAACTTGCTAAGAGGTGCTCTAGGGGAGCTGCAAGAAACAGAACAAGAGATTCCACCTATTCAAGAGTACAGAAATCAGCCAATGGAGGAGAAACAAGAGCTAAAATAGGTAACTTACTTGAAGAATTTAAAACTGAGATGTTAAGCTCTTTTGCTTCACAAATTGACACTTTGCAGGTTAAGAAGAAGCAGGCCGAAGCAGAAGCAACTCTGGCGGTCTTTTGCCCAAAGTGCAGAGACAAACATCCACTAAGGGAATGCCCAATGGATAAAATACCGATCTGCACCATTTGTGAGAAAGATCATGAGACACAACAATGTCCATCTCTGCCAGGAATAAAAGCAGCATTACAGCCAACGGAGGAAGAAGCTGAAGCAGTTTATCTGCTGACTCAAAGGAGACAATGGCAACCAAAAGGACAAGGTATGAACTCTAGCATGCCATTTAATCGTTGGAACAATTATTCTGCTTTTGGCCAAATAAATTACCCTCCCTTCAACCAAATGCAGTACCCACCCTTTAATCAAATGAGTTTCCCAACCATGCAGCAAATGCAAAACCCTCCCTTTGTTGATCCTTCAATGTGGACTCCTTGGCCCCCACAGCAGTCATCTTCTTTCAACCCTTGGAATTCAAATTGGAGAAGTCAACAACTCCCGTATCCAAATCAATTCCCTCAATTCCAACAACCACTTCCTCTACCATCAAATACCCCACCAAACAATCAAATGAGACCCCAGCTACCTGTGCAACCAAATCCTAACCCCAATAATAAAGTTGTGCAAGTTATTGATATCCAGAATCAGTCTATATTTCTTACTATGCAATGTAATGATATTCATTTGAGATCTGGAAAAATAGTAGAACCTATTATTAATGACATAACTCCTTCTGATTCGGATAAAAACAAAACTGAGAAACATAAAGAAGCACAGCAACCTTCTAACAAGAATGATGAAATAACAGAACCACCATTCCCCGAGCGTCTGGTTTTAACCAGAACTATTGAAACACCTGCTTTTAACTTTCTAGGGGAATTGCAAAACTTGTATATTAAAATTCCACTTTTACAAGCATTAAAAGATGTACCAATTTATGCCAGAACATTAAGGGATATTTGCGTTAAGAAACTCGGTAGGAAAACCAAGGATCCCCTTACAGTACATGTGATGGGAGACTTGTCTGCATTAATGTCCGGAAAAGCCCCTCCTGTGAAATATGGTGACCCTGGTCACCCTACTGTCACAGTTCAGATTAGTAAAACAATGATTCCCCGAGTTCTGGTAGACTTAGGTGCTGCAATTAATATAATGACCCTTGAAACTTCACAATTGCTACAGCTGAATAACACAATCAGAGATACACCCACCATCTTAGAGTTGGCTGACCGTTCTACAATTAAACCTGAAGGAGTCGTTGAGGATCTACTTATTTCAGTTGAATCCTGGAAATACCCAGTTGATTTCGTTGTATTGCAGACGAAAACAAAGCTGGGGGGACTCCCCTTAATTCTAGGAAGGCCATGGCTGGCCACAGCTGATGCTTTTATCAGTTGCAGGTTTGGCTCAATGACGGTCTCTAATGGTTATGAAACAAAACAGCTTACTCTTTATCCCCACGCTACACCAGTAGTTAATAATGAAGATTCTATATGGATGGAGTATGATGATAATGCTGTTCAACCTATTTTAACCATTGGGCAAGCTTTAACTCTAAAAGACAATACAGAGGATGAAATAATTAATAATTTTATTTGTGAACCTTCTTCCGTCATTGCCGAAACACACAATCAATTAACTGCAATTTTTGAAACTGATGTGCAAGAAAAGATTGAATCTGAAGATTCATCCCAGACTTTAACCACAACCTCATCTAAAAGTGTGACAGTTGAAATTGAACCCGGCAAAGCATTAAACATAAATCCTGATTTAACAGATGCTGAAACACAGCAATTAATGAAGTTATTGCATGAATATAAGGAGGCATTTGCATGGGATTACACGGATATGAAAGGCATTTCTCCTTAATTATGTACTCATTGAATTTACATTAAAGAAGGATGCCGACCTGTTTGTCAA
Organism: Pinus taeda; assembly: GCA_000404065.3. Taxonomy (NCBI): domain Eukaryota; kingdom Viridiplantae; phylum Streptophyta; class Pinopsida; order Pinales; family Pinaceae; genus Pinus; species Pinus taeda. Next base: position 1,183 of record APFE031458115.1, on the reverse strand, counting down.
CCCCAAAGACGAATGAACCCTAATCTACGAGAAATTGTTAAGGAAGAACTTCAAAAATTGCTTAATGCAGGATTTATTTATCCCATATCTGACAATGAATGGGTTTCCCCATTAGTAATTGCCCCTAAGAAAAATGGGAAATGGAGAGTATGTGTTGACTATAGAGCTTTAAATAAAGCTACTCAAAAGGACCACTTTCCTTTACCTTTCATTGATCAAGTGTTGGACAGTCTAGCGGGGAAGAATTTTTTTTCTTTTTTGGATGGGTTCAGTGGGTATAATCAGATAAGAATTGCACTCCAAGACCAAGATAAGACCACCTTCACCAGCCCCTGGGGAACGTTTGCTTATAGAGTTCTTCCATTCGGGCTATGTAATGCACCAGCAACTTTTCAAAGAGCTGTTATAGGAATTTTTTCTGATATGCTAAATGATTCTATGGAAATATTTATGGATGATTTTACCCCTTATGGTGTGTCTTTTGAAGATGCATTACAAAACCTTGAAAAAGTACTTAAAAGATGCATACAAGCTCACCTCGCCCTAAGTACTGAAAAATGTCATATGATGATGAATGAAGGAATAGTGCTTGGGCATTTTATTTCATTTTAAGGTATTCAGGTAGATCCATCTAAAATATTGGTCATTCAGAATTTTTCTGTTCCTAAAACTCAAACTGATGTGAGAAGCTTTCTAGGGCATGCGGGATACTACAGAAGATTTATTAAAGATTTCTCTAAAATAGCTTCCCCATTATTTGTCTTGCTCATGAAAAATGCTAAATTTAAGTGGACTAATTCTTGTCAAAAAGCTTTTGAAGAACTCAAGCATCAGTTGTCTACTGCCCCTATTTTGAGGGGGCCTGATTGGAACCTTCCGTTTCACATATCTTCTGATGCTTCAGACATCGCAATCGGAGCTGTTTTGGGACAAGAGGAAAATCATCTTCCTTATGCTATATATTTTATCAGCAAGAATATGACCCCTGCTGAGCTTAACTATACAGTTACCGAGAAAGAATTTATTGCAGTAGTTTATGCCATTAATAAATTCCGACACTATATTACTGGTTATTCTACTTTTGTGCACACTGATCATTTAGCTATTAAATACTTAATGAACAAGTCTGTCACAAATGCTAGAGTTACCAGATGGCTATTATTGTTGCAAGAATTTGACATCA